>MU158703.1:2083297-2127528 GCA_015888305.1 Antheraea pernyi
CACGACGCTGAAACTTTCTTTGGGACCGGTTTTACTTTATTCGTGTTTAAGTGAAAGTACTTTATTCTTGCAAGAATTCGATTTATATAACGATTTATGGTATTACAGCATGACATCACTTTGAGACCGAACCAATTCTAATCAATCAACTTTGTATCTTACAAGAGATCTATTCACACCTGGCGGGATCTCTCTGCTCGTATGGGTTGAGGTAAGACTCACCTCCGGTGGAAATGAAATCAAAGATATTTCGTTTAATGTCATTTTGTAAAATGTAATACAGTTTTCATTTCGCTTCGAATTGGAACACAATGAATGAGACAATTTCAATTACGACACAAACGAGAAGGGTGTGCGCAATCCCAACGACCCCGAAGCGGAGCGCCACTTCCGAGAAATGTCACCTCGAGACGGATCCAGTACCGTCTGAGATATAGGTTTTTCTTGGCTCTTGATTAATAGAGACGTCTTGGATTGAGCCTCAAACAATAGTCAATTAGCGTGGATCGAGTGATTTAACTCGTCGAATTGTAAACAAAGGGCATAAACAAGCTGGCTTTGTCTATAAGTGCAGGTGTAGCTACGAGGAGCAAGTGAGTCGGGCACACGGCTCTTTGCTTTAAATCGTCCATCTGCTCTCGCTCCTCACCGCCCTCCATCGCTCCCAAGTCACTTCACCCCGCTCCGGCCGGAGTAATGGCTGTCAATTTATTTAGGCAATCGTAAGATACGGCCTCGACAAAACAAGATGGGAATTTTTAATGGAGCCCATAACAGTGGGTTATGTAGTAATAAATTATTCGTTTTCAAGATAAAATAAAAACGATTTAGTAATGAAGTTGTAGCGTATTGCTTCTGCTGATTGAAGCGATTCCGTGCGTGACTCGATTGTAAATATATAGCGTGCGTTAACTCTGTTATTGTCAAGGGTACCGGTTTGTCGGTAATCGGTTATATTTTAATAAAATCAAAGTCAAACCGTTAATTCATTAACTTATTCAATCATGAGTATTACTTAATTATATAGTTTGGAACTTTCTTTAAAAACGGCAAGTTTTTCATTTAATTATAGTTACAGGTAATATCAAATAGTCAACAAGCAAATAATAAATAAATAAATCATATGATAATAACCCTTTATTTTCAAGAGAACGTTCACATTGAGATATGCCTTCCCACTGTATGTATACAATCACTTCGTTTGTTTCTCATTCACCCAATTTGACCAAATTTAACCAACTGATACTTTAACAATGTTCCGTTCCGGCAATAATATGTACTATATGTACGTATATATGTAAGTAATTATGTATGTATGCATATTTATGTTATATATGTATTTATTTTATTATAATATTGTATACATTTATTCGCCAATTTTCTCCTGTTTTGTTTATATAGGCACTACCCACAAAAGCTTATATAGCTTATTATGTAAAAGTTCTTGCTTAACATCAATACCGCTGGTTAGCTGGAAGAAAATGTATCATGGCATTAAGCTCGCCAGAGTACAAATCAAAAGTGCAATAAAGAATTCATATCATAACAGACTTAAAAAAGATTGCGAAGGAGGTTACTACGTTCGTATGTATTTTTTTTATGTATATTAATCGATATCTCCGCAAATTATGAACCGATTTTAATGATTTTTTATTTGAATTAGGTATATTCAGCAGTGATTCCATATAAATTTGAAGAAAATATTCAACCCCTAAGGGGGTGAAATATCGTTTATTTGATTTTCACCCACTTCGTCTCTACGTATTTTCGTGAAATTGAAACCGATTTATTATACCCATTACAAACCAGATATATTTATGAACACTAAAAATGGGGATATAACGTTTTTTACAAAAAAAAAATAAACCGCCTTCGATGTGAAAAACTAATAAGGCGCTAAAAAGCGAAAAATAACTTAATTATTAAATTAACCAAATTAAATAAAAAATATTGATATTTGAACTATCTAAATATATATTTCAAGTCGATGCCATTGATAAAAGAACCCCAATAAAGTTCAAACTTTAAAAAATCAATGAACTATGCTCGAATGTCGACCTCTGGGCGCCCACTAGTAAGTATAAATATGTAGCTTAGCTTAATTTCGCTCAGTTAGGTCGCGAATTGCATGAACTAGGCAACCGCTTAAGTGCACCTTGAGCTATTTTCCAAAATAAAGTCGCCTTAGTAGACCAGTGAAGCTATTAAGGCCATAGCCAACTAACTAGGCCAATAGCGTAGTCAGTTCGTGGAAAAAAGAAAAAAACGCAAATTCAGTGGACTTTATTCGATTACATACTCTGCAAAATGACAGAAAACTAATATTATCATCATGTGCACTTACACAGTTGAATAACCGTTAGGTAGTTAGACGATGGCACTCGCATGAATGTATCTGCACGCATACACGAAGGGACGCACGGACTCGCAGCCTCACGCCATTTCACGTTCAATTAGACTTTGTTACAAATGAAGGTCGGCAAGGTGACGGTCGACACCATCGGGTCGGGTGAGGTCGTTCCCCGGCGACACTTCACTGGAAACCTTTAAATAAACTATACCATTATCAACTTACATCAAGCGATTCGTCTTCACAACCTTTAACTAACTCATAACTATTATTGTTCGTTAGTTTTACATGGTCTAGCTAGCCTCCTTACTCAGATTGGAAATCTGTCAGTAGGCACCAATAAGAGTATTCCAAAGTTGCATTTGAGAATCATACCATTTCTAAGTTTAGCTCGTTTACCATCACAAGCCACATCGGTTATTATTATCCGGAGATTATGGTCAAACGCTAAAAAACTTATAAAGTATCAGAAATATATATTATCCGCAATGTGTTATAAGATGTTGTCGCGTATGACATCTGATCTCTTGTAATGATCACCGGTTAATGTACGTATGACACCGATAGATGTCACTAGTTGTTACGTTGGCGATTGACATTGATGAGGTGATTAAATGCGGGTATGAGTAAAAACGGATATTTAGGAAATGAACGTTGGATGAGACGTAAAAAGTGAAGGTTTAATCGTTTGGTGCACTGTAATAATAAAATAGTAAACTTGAAATCATCACTATTAAGACAAAGTATATATTAGTGGATCGTATTCGACACGGGGTAAGCTATGTTACTTATTAAAGTGTGTAGCATCCAAAACAACCTAGCTTCAATATTAATACATCTTCATGAATTTGATTACAGTTTACCGAAACGCTCTTTAGAGATAGTTTGATATTTCTTTATGCGTAACGGAGTGCATTGAACAAAACAATTTTCGGCATATTTGGAACTGTTTCTCCATCGGTGCTAAACGAAACGACGATCAGTGTCTACTGAGGCCATCAAGGTCTATACGTGAGAATCTTCAAACTCATCTCCGTTGAGGTCGAACCCGCATCATTACACTCTGTAGAGTAACTCCTCTAGCGAGCAGTACTTGGCGGTACTGAAAGCGGAAAGATTTTCTAAATTTAGTAAGGTAGTGATTTCAACGAAGCCTTGACAATATTATTGTTTTTTTTTAATACGATTAAATCCCAGTTTCTCACGAGTTGTATAGGTAAAATTACGTGTTCAAGTTGTTTTGCTTATAAGCGCAATCTAATCTATCTATCTATACTATAATAAAACTGTAACAAAGCCAAATGTGTACAATATTTTTTTTAAATTATAATCGGGGCAGACCATGACTATCTATCAATATACACGCCAAAAATAATCCTTTTACAATTTTTGTCTGTCTGTCTGTCCCTGTGAACACGTATCACTGAACCAATTTTGACGAAACTTGACACAGTGATAAAACTAATATTACAAGGTTACATTTAGGATACGTTTTGTCCCATAAAACGTAAGGGGTTCTCCAGAATAACGGACGAAAGTCAAAAATGTATAGTTGGTGAAATTCTTGACGGATTTTCAGACGGAATAGCTAAATTTTTAAGCTATATTGGAACGAAGTTCCTTATTGCGCGTCACACGCTTTAAGTGGATGGGAGCTAGACCGAAAAAAGTGTAACAATACTTTTTTGTGACACCTTAGTAAAAGAGCCAGCAACGTTAGAAGGACAAAAATTTTAGAAAAACTGGTTATTTAATATATCATTCTTTATGCTCTTCCAAACAAAGTTGAGGATACCAGGTTGCCGGTAAACGTTGTGTTTATTAATGAGCATCATACCTTTACAGGTAAAAATATTGATTTTTATATAAATTTAGGAAACTTCTATTTCAGTAATACTTTCTTTTTGAACGTTATTAAAATCATGAATTTATCACTGCCAGACAGTTTTGTTGTTGTGCCTGATGATGATATTCTATATAAATAAAAACTTTTCATTTCAAACCATTTTATTTTTCCATTGCAAAGAACATATTTTAAGGTGGTAAAGCCACGCTGTAGCTATTACTAGTTTCAGCATGAATGGGTCGGCTCGCCCGGGGTAGAAACACCCTCTCACAGAACACCGACGAAAAGTAACAGTGCTTGAATTGTTGCGTTTCGTTCGGTCAGTGTGAGCGCCGGAGGCCCACATTCTTTCCTTTCCTCTTTCTCTTTTCCCTACCCCTCCCCCATACAACGGCTGGTAACGCACTTGCGACTTCCCTGGTGTTGCTAGTGTCTCTGGACGATGGTGATCACTTAACATCAGGTGACCCACCTGTTCGTTTGCCTCCTTTTGACATATAAAAAAAATCATTTTATTAACGATTATGTTATTCACCGTAAACAATGAAAAACAATGATAAACGTAAACATATGACTTGGGACTGTCACCATCTTGAATACATGCGTCTATAACACGCGCTGCCACAATTATCGCTATCTTTATCATAGTGTTGCGCGAAACTATAGCTAAGTTCCTCTATACATATTATTTTTAATTTACTTTTTTTATGTCTAAATAAAATAATATTAACATTACAGCTATCTGAACATGGTTTGAACATACTTTTTTATTTACAAAAACTAGCATCGGGCACCTTATTGTTAATAACAAAAATGTCTGGCAATAATAATTTCATGTTTCACCCCTCAAACTTTTTTTTACATTACCGCCAATATATTTAGGTTCGTTTTAATCTTAATTGAACCCGGTAGATGATGCTACGAACGGGTTCTAGGCTTATTTTAAAAGATTTCTCACACATCATCCGGGTATATGTTTGAGTGAGTCCCTTGATAGTTTGAATTCACAATTGGAATACGTAGGTGTGACTGCAATCGAGATTTAGCTTTATTAAAATTTTTATCATTTAAAAGTACAATTGAAACTTGTGAAAACTGTTTTGGTGCAGACGAAGTCGCACGAGCCAGTTAGTATAAAATAAACGAATAAAGCCTAAAATCACAAGTGTTAAGGAGAGAGATGCTTGTCGACTCACGTACCGGCATAGCGGCTCATCGGATCCAGTCTATTCTATTAGGGAAAGGTCCACTCAACGTGCCCGATTCAAATATACTTACCTCGTGTGCCTCCCACTTCAATGATATTACAATACACTACTATTTGACAATTGAACTACAACTGCTGTATACGACACATTAATGTTTTTTTTTTGTTATTATTGTTCATATATATTTACCGTAACCTTTTTAACAGTCTTCAAAAAAGGAGGAGAGTCTATTTGTATGGTCGGTTGTATGTTATCCAATTTCATCAATGGAAAACCTATATTACTTCTTTTTATTTGATTAAACTCAAGAGTGTGTTAATTTAAGTTTGGAGAATATAAGACGGAAACTTAAAGAATGAATACAGTTTAATTGATTTTTACTTATTTATCGTCTACGTATGTTCACTGATTTCTTCGTCGATTCTAAATCCATTTCAATTATTCTTATTAAAATCTGAAAAAAATATTTCAATCCTAAGGATAAAAAATAAAGGTAAGAATAGCGTTTATATGAACATCACTTACTTTCGATCATTGAATTTTAATAAAGATGTGGTACAATTTGTACTAAAAATAAAATATATAATGCCTTCAACTTGATTTCATGATGGAAACATCAGACAGTGGAGTGGAACTCTTCAACAGTTTACAGCAGCTATCTTGGCTTGGGACTCATATTACTTGATTAAACACTACTACGTCAAACTGCAACAAAAAACAAATCAATTAATCAATATATCATTTATACACACATATATTAACTACGATGCGATCAGGTGAGTCACCCTCGATCTGATGATGCTCCGTGAAAGAGCGAAACACGTTTTATCGATTGTCGTAGTTACACGTCAATCTGCAACATATTTTTTAATTTATTGATAATTATTATATTTATATCAATTAATTATATATTTTATAATTAATATACAGAATGGAATTGTTTAACGTTGGACTTTTTTATTGTAGCATTTAAAAATTCCATCATGTATATGTGTATAAATGATATATTGATTTGTTTTTTGTTGCAGTTAGACGTAGTAGTGTTCAATCAATTCCAGGCGGAAGTGCAAAGTAGCGTCTGCTGTAACATTAATGAGGGATTTCCGCAAAGTAACGCCTTCTTCAATCAAATAGTGTTTGATAACATGCAGGCGACGCTTACGCTGTTCATTCGATTCTTGTAATTAATAAACACATGTAACTTCTTCTTTGTAGATTAACAAGTAGTTATTTATGGGAACGTGAAATACCATTACGCTCTAATTCTTTGACAACCTTTCCGTTTATTTTTAGTGATTTCTTATTTATGTTTACTGCACTTTTAGATGCACGGTACTGGGTGGCATAGTAATATTCTTCATAGTGTACAGATTACATCTAATTCAATATAATCCAGAAATAGATTAACTATGCCTTTGTTGTACTTTGTTGCACCATGGTACTGGTTTTTTTTTGCAAATTATTAATTACCTTAATCTTCATTGTTTTGCAATAGCGTACAATGGCATAACTTCAACTCTAACATTTGGAGGTAGTACTTTACTCAATGTGTTTAAATTGCAGAGCCTGCATTTTAGAAAAGTCTGTAGCGACTTTTACTGCAAATATGGTCGTTACATAAATTCATCATCATTGATAATTATTCATGAATTATTCACATCCCCACTCACTGCAAGTGATGAAAATCATACTATTGCGGGATTTATAGGTACAATTAAAGTGATAAAAGTAAACCATTTCGAAGGAAAAACTATAATAATGATGATATTTGATATTCGGTAAATAATACACGTCATTCCACGTGACGTTTCAAATTGATTGAAAATTGTGTGCTGAGTGGGGATGAACTTAGAATTTGAGAGCCTTATACCTCCTTTGTAATCGCCTATTTTTTATGTTCCAAAGTATAGTTAATTTAAATTCATTTAAACGTAGATTTATGTTTTATTGTATGTATGTTTATATAATTTTAAAAAAAATGGCAAATTAACTGAGGAGCCGTTATGAAAACCTTTGATTATAGATATATTTATACTCTTTGACAAAAGAACCCAAATAAAGTTTAAACTTAAATAATGCATTATGTTCGAAATTTGACCACTCGGCGACAACTAGTATACCTAAATACTAAAATAATAATATTTAATTAAAAAAACTAATAACCTTAAGCTCTACTAAAATAAATGTCTTCGCACGTTTTCGTCTTTTAATTTAGTTACTTTTGCTGTTAATGTTTTTTTTTTATTATTTTGAAGTCAGTTTAATTATTTTTAGTATAAGTAACAAACATTAATCTATTGTTACAAATTGTTTTGTTAATAATAGGACATAGAAAAGCGATTCTAGTTCGTGTATTGTGAAAGGTGAATGCAAACATAGTGAGGAAACCTGAACCTGAGATAAGTTCCTCTAGTATTACCTACTGTATGTAGGAAAACAATGAACTGTCGATTTCTCAGAATTTGAAATCGCCGATACGCCGTTGACTGACGTGCTGATTATGCCCGTATATTCTTTCGGGAAGATGCCCATGGCTTTGCAGTATGGCTCTGTTAGGTTGAAGATGATGATGATTGTGTTGCCAGACGCGCCATCTTGCCGGAGCGGCGGCGTGGCAGTGGTTGGGGCGGCGCGCGGCGAGTCCGTCGTAATAGTATGCGAGGTGGACGCAGACCCTCCCGCAGCCGTATTCAAGTGGAAGTTCAACAACTCCGGCGAGACCATCGATGTCGCCGCCGACCGATACACGTCCAACGGCAGCGCCTCCAGCCTCAAGTCAGTTCTCTAATAACAGCACTCTCATTGCGGAGTCGATGAGTGACTTGATCATTCACTGTGCATTGTGCAGGTACACGCCGGTGGCGGACCTGGACTACGGAACGCTGTCCTGTTCCGCGTCCAACGAAGTGGGAGCTCAGCTCGCTCCCTGCGTCTTCCAGATGGTCGCCGCCGGTTAGTTACACATCATACACTATATATTTGCTGCTTAATTAAATTCAATCCTATAAAATACAACCGATTCATGTGATCAGACGTATCGTAAAAATCATCATGTTATATTACATCTATTCAAACCATGGACATACATGTAGCAGATAATATAATAGCAAACAAAACGGAAAATATACGATACGTGTAGGCAACACTGTCGAATATTTATAATGTTCCTTTTTTTTATAAATAATTAGGTCAAATGAAAGAACGAATACAGCGTTAATAGTATTTAGATCTTATGATTGTATAACTTTTCATAATAATAACAATAATACGTGTAGTTAATAAAAATTTATGAATCAAGTTTACAGTCGCTTTTTATTTTGAACATCTTTACTTGAATATACAGTAGTTTCACTAATCCGGCCACTTTGAAAACAAGTGGGTGTCGGATAATTTGAATATTCCGATAATAACTGTATAGAACTTTTAGAGGTTATTTTGAAACCGGTGCACAAGCACAGAATATAAGGGTGAGAGAGTTGTGAGCATAGGGTGCTGCATTATTGGACGAACGGACTAGTAAAGTGCCAGATTACGGATTAGTGAGTCTTTACTGTAATTAGCACACTCTGTTAAAGGCTACATAATGCATATAATTTGAAGTGTGGTCGAGTAACGCTGAGGTAATGTTGAGGTAACGCGTGACGTGTGGCGCAGGCAAGCCGCAGGCGCCTCGCAACTGCACGCTGTGGAACCAGACGGCGGACTCGGTGGAGGTGTCATGCGTCGCGGGGTTCGACGGCGGCCTCGCGCAGCGCTTCCTGCTCGAGGTGTACGCGGCGGACGGGACTGACCCACGGTTACTCACCACTTTACATCATTTTTTTTTTTTTTTTATACTATTGGCAGCAAACGAACATGCGGGTCACCTGATGGTAAGTGATCACCACCGTCCATGGACACCTGCGACACGAGAAGAATCACAGATGCGTTGCCGGCCTTTGAGAAAGGAATAGGCTCGTTTTTTGAAAAAAGGAAATAATTCATAATTATTATTTACCAGTAATCATAGCGAAAAGGTTACCGTGGACCTTGCTACTTGTTTATGTGTCTCATGCAGCGTAGGCTAGAATCTGGATCGCAAATATCATGAATATTCCTTACAATAACAAACTGTATAGAGGTCATTCAAGTATAACGTAATCTCTGATGAGATGGTGGGATCCTTGATTGGCATAGTTTTGATGACATAGGGGTTGGGAGGTTTGGATGGTGATTACGTCAGCAGTATTTATTTATTTAATCAGAACAGATTTAAAAATTCTTATATAAATGTTTACGTAAATATGTGAAGAGGGAGTAAGAGCATTGCTTACTGTTGCTGACGAGGTGGTAGAGCCACGCGGAGAAGCTATTACTGGTTTCAGCATGAATGGGCCGGCTCGCCCGGGGTAGTACCACCCGACCCACAGAAACACCGATGTGAAGTAACAGTGCTTGCTTTGTTGCGTTTCGTTCGGTCAGTGAGAGCGCCGGATATACACCGCCCCTTCCCCTCCCCCAAACACAAGCTGGCAACTCATTTGCGGCTCTCCTGGTGTTACAAGTGTCTATGGATGGTGGTGATCATTTAATATCAGGTGACCCACCTGTTCGTTTGCCTGCAATGATATAAAAAAGAGGAGGAGGCGGCGGTCAAAACCTATAAAAATTCGGCTTACGTAATACTTGAACGAACCCATTTTAACTAATGGAATGTAAAATATTGGAAATAACAAAACTAAAACCAAACTAATCAACAGTGAACGCGGAAATTCATAAACTAATACTCGTATATACTATCTAGACAGTTCTGATTTGGGCCGCGCTAATTGTCCCCCGAACAAGTTACGCATAATATGTATAAACTTTTATAATAACGTGTGCGTACACATTGTACACACAATTTGTATGAATCAACTTTGTAATTGTCAGTATTTAACTCGTATCAACTCTGTAAAGCATCTAGGTGTTTTTATTTATAGTGTTCTTTCCTGGCATGATCAAATTAATAATGTAGTTTCACGGGTAAGAAAATTAATCTATCTTTTTAAAAACCTGACTTCGCACCGCTACGAACTGCATTTTTTGCCCTTGGTCAATCTATTTTGACATATTGCATTACAATGTGGGGTGGTTCTTGTAAAACTCATTTTATTATGAGAGAGCTCAGAGAGCATTATTAAAAATTATGACTTCAAAACCTATTCTTTTTCCTACTCAAGAACTTTATTCAAATTGCAAAGTTCTATCTGTTCGTAAACTATTTATTCTTCATGTTACACTTAGGAAGCATGCTCAGATGATCTATGATCATAATTTCATTTGCACAAAGCGTAGATATGATCAAGTATGTCCTAGTGAGCCCCGAAGAACAGAACTGGCTGGTCGCCGTTATCATTATTTGGGTCCTATGCTATTTAACAAGAAGAATCCGAGCGATAAGCTGAACACTAGTCATTTGGGTATTGGCGGCGACAAGAGATATGCAGTATATATTGTTGAACACCTGAGTCCGGAAAACAAAGCGCTTCATGCAGCTGTTCGCCAAAAGTGTAAAGAGTTACAGTACAAGTTCGTATGGATACGTAATGGAAAAATTTTCGTGCGTAAAAACGAAGAGTCAAATTACACATACATACGTAATATGGACGCTCTTAGTAAACTGGACTAATGTCTATTATTTATGCGTGCTTACGTTATAGATTAATTTTATTTTATTTAAATTCTCAGGTCTAAACATATATTATCAGAATGTTAGAGGACTAAGATCTAAAACCATAGAGTTTTTTAATAATGTTGTTTGTAATAGCTACGATGTCATTATACTGACTGAGACATGGTTAAACAACAGTGTCTTCGACTCAGAACTGTTTGACTCGCGGTACAATGTGTATAGACGAGATCGCGAAAGCTCTGGTTTTCACTCCAAGAAAGACGGAGGTGGTGTTCTAATTGCTGTATTAAATATATATAAATCCGTTAGATTAAGCAATTTTGAGTCGAATTGTGAAGATCTCTGGGTTTCAATAGAAACAAAATGTAACGGCCACCCTGAATTTTTATATATCTGTACTGCTTACTTGCCTCCACCCATGCAACACCACATTTTGAAACATTTTGTAGACACTGCTAGTCATATTATAGAATGCCATCGTACCAAATTTCTTGTTGTCGGTGACTTTAATTTGAGTAGTATTTTGTGGTCAAAAATCACAGATATGTCAGCACTACAAAGTGAATCAACAGGAGGTCAGTTTGCTGATATATTTTTGAATTTTATGGCTTTTAGCGGATTGAATCAATACAATCATATCCCTAATAATAAAAATAAAATTTTAGATCTTGTTCTTAGTACTGACTGTGTGAATAATCTAGGTATGAGCACAACACCGTTATCCAAAGTAGATCATTTACATCCTCCATTACAATTTGGGTTTCCGATTTCGAGTGAGAATGCATTACGTTCGAATAATAACGAAAGATTCTGCTTTTTCAAAGCAGATTACGAGAAAATAATTAGTGAATTGAGTGATATTTCCTGGGATAATTTATTTTCCAAATGTCAGTCTGTTGAAAATATGACTGATGTTCTTAATAAGATTATTCGTGATTTAGTGATTAAGTATGTTCCCAAGAGAAAGCAAGCGAACAGTAAATATCCAGTGTGGTATTCTTCAAATCTCATTAAATTAAGTAAAGAAAAATACAAATATAAGAGTAAAATCTGCAAATATAACAACCCACGTGATATATTGACATTTGACTTGCTTAAACATCGATTCGAGAAATTAAAAACTATGGCCTACAATAATTATATATTTAAACTGGAGACAAGTATGAGCTCTAATCCCAAATTATTATGGTCCTTTATTAAACTAAAGAAGAAAAACAACACTGGATATCCAGCTGAGATGATTCTTGAGGACATAAAAGCAACTGATGGTTTTACAATTTGCAATCTTTTTGCTACTCATTTTTCTTCAGTCTATACAACTAATATACACGCTTTAGGCCACGACGAGTATAATGATCACAATTATAGCAATATTCTTGACAAGATAACATTTACGACGGAGCAGGTTTATTATGCTTTAAAAAGACTGGATTTATACAAGGGGGCTGGTGCGGATGGAATTCCATCAATATTCGTTGTCAAATGCGCTAAAGTTCTTGCTTATCCTCTGTCTGTTATCTTTAATCAATCGCTGAGCAACGGGTTGTTTCCTTCGTGTTGGAAGACATCACTAGTCATTCCTTTACATAAAAATGGCCATAAGCATTTGATCAATAATTATAGACCAATCTCAATTATACCTATATTTGCTAAGGTGTTTGAATTACTACTATGTCCATTATTTTCTTGGCACTTTAAGCAAGTGGTTTCTCCAGAACAACATGGTTTTGTGAAGGCTAGGTCAACTTCTACAAACCTTACAAGTTTCATTAATCAATTATCTACCCTCCTCGACCAAAAAACCTGTGTCGACGTGATCTACACCGATTTCAGTAAAGCTTTCGATAAAGTCAATCATAGCATTTTAATTAAAAAATTAGCTTCCATTGGCATTGCAGGTAACCTATTAAAGTGGTGTAAATCTTATCTTTCTAATCGCACGTCTCAGGTTGTTGTTGAAGGATATACTTCACAACCATTCGAAACGCTATCAGGAGTGCCACAGGGCTCCAATTTGGGGCCTATACTATTCAATATATTCATCAACGACATCTGTTTACAACTTCATAATACGAAGTGTTACCTCTTTGCCGATGACTTAAAATTGCTTCGCCAGATTAAGTGTCCTAATGACGTATTGTTACTGCAAAGTGACTTAAATACTTTGCTTGAATGGTGTGACACAAACGGAATGGTGTTGAATGCCAATAAATGTTATGTAGTTAACTTCTCCCGCAATAAAAAAACTTTTAGTCGTCAATACTTTATAAAATCTAACATTTTGACAACACTGAACAATATTCGTGATCTTGGCATTTTAATAGATTCTAAGTTACGCTTCAATATACATATTGATAGTATTGTTAATAGGGGGTTTAAAACTTTAGGATTTGTATTACGTAACACTAAGGATTTCAAGATGGCACATACAAAGATTGCGCTGTTTAACTCACTCGTTCGTAGCGGCTTGGAATATTGCAGTGTGGTATGGAATCCTCATTACGAAATTTATGTAAATAAAATAGAAAGGGTGCAAAAACTATTTTTGTGGCATTTGACATACAACTTTCACTTAGGGAAACAACTTCTCACATACCAAGAAAGACTTCAATATTTTAATATAGACACTTTAAAAGATCGCAGAGGATTACTTGATCTCATTTTTCTGTACAAACTAATGAATGGAATCTTGGACGCACCTGAACTACTAAGCAGAGTTGATATAACGGTTCCTGCGAAGCTGCCTAGAGCCTCACGTTTTAATATATTCGCTACGAAGTATTTTCGAACAAATTTAGGCCTTTACTCTCCACTAAATAGAATGATATCACTTTATAATTCTAAATCTAAAAGCTCTAATCTAGATATATTCACAAATAGTCTCAGCCAGTATAAACAAATTTATTTAAGTAACTTAAAATAAAAAGAAAATTGGAATGTATGGTTAATGTTTTTACTTTTTCTTGTTTTGTTGTTTTTGTTTTAGCTTTCTCATTTACTTAAGTTATTTGCTGTAGAATATAATAAATACGTCGTAAACACCTATAATTAAGATTGCACTTATATAGAGTCATTAAAAATGCATGTTATGTACTATTCTAGTGTAAATCTTGTTGGTGTTTCTAAATAAATAAATAAATAAAATCAACAAAACTCTCAATATTTATCCACTAATCAAAATTAAATGTAAAAAATATTTCACAGTAATGAGATAAAGCGTCCCGTCGTCTATGCACAATAAAAGGTTGCGTACGCGCTCGCCCAAGGACACTCTAAATTACACTGACGTAACCGCTTGGGGGGACGCCGCGCTCGCGCACGCCGCTGAAGAGGGGTGTTGTTCCTTACTTCGCGCGCTCCTGCTATAAAACTAGATTTACGAAATAATACAAAACACACCAATTTCTAAACAACGTACTTTATCTGTGCTGTAGGTAATTTTACTTTACACTAAATGAACCCGCGTGACTCTATCATTTTGTTTTAAAGTAATTGTAGCAGCGTTTTCGAAAATATGAATTATTTCGATCGCTATGATGACGATACTATTGCCTAGTGGGGTAGGCAGCAAACTACCGGTGGCATCG
Organism: Antheraea pernyi; assembly: GCA_015888305.1. Lineage (NCBI taxonomy): Eukaryota > Metazoa > Arthropoda > Insecta > Lepidoptera > Saturniidae > Antheraea > Antheraea pernyi. The sequence continues at coordinate 2,097,942 of MU158703.1, forward strand.
GATGTTACACCGCTGGATCCTCTCTCACCAGTAACAGGGCAAAGAACAATCTCACTAACCTGATGATGGTCTAAGGCCCAGAACGTGAACCTCGAGCACGTATCCGTCGTAGCGCCATCCACGAGACACATATGAATGTATCAGCCGTGTAAGATATATGATTGTTCAGCTATATACACTCAATATGTTCATATATAAAACTTAATAAAACACGAGCCGCGCGGCAACACAATATACAGTTATTTATATAAGAACTTTAAATGACGTAGTAGTACCGATGTCGTGCAAACAACAAGGGCGTAGTATGATTTGCTAAGTTGGCGGCACCGCAATGTCTATGCTTTACGCGCACTCATTGGCAGTGAGAAGCTCATTACCCGTGATTGTTGTTTGAGAATACATCGATGAATCGGCCCAAACAATAATTGAGCAAATAAATTAAGCATGTAGTTAATGTAATGTAGAATTGAGTAAGTAAAAGAATGAAACCTGAATCAATTTTCAATATCAGGATTATATTTGAAGATTTTTTTTTCGAACTGAGTACGCTATTGATATCGCAAGGTATTAACAGCTTCACCGGACTGCATATTTGAAGATATTTCAGTAATTTCATTAATTACTGCCTCACACATCACACACGTAATATAACACGGTTTATTTTCTTAATTGTAATATTTTATGTTAACATTTATATTTTTGTTACATGTAACAAACATATGTACATAAAGTATACCTGGTATTAATTAGAGATCAAAACCAAATAACTGCGTAAATAACACGAATTGGATCATAATCCTACCCGAGGTTAATCAATAATAGATAGATGGTGTTGAAGAGCACGCTGGGGCGCCAGTGTGTCTTGCTAACCATGCAGCAGCATAAGGATTGCTAAGTGAAATCAGAAAAGCAGTAGCGATGACGCTTTCGTACTTGAATCTTGAACAGAAAACAGAGCAAAAATTCCAAAGATAATTAAAAAAAAGAAATAATATTTACAGTCTGAATGAGAGTGAGAAGAAATCTCGAGAGAGTAAGTCGTTGCGAAGCGTCTGTTCAAACAAAAGCTCCGCGTGTGCGCTCAGAGACTACTCGAGGACTTCGCTTCGATTCCAAAACTTCGCTTAACTTTGATGGGTTTCTATATTACGTTCGTTCATTTCCAACTACCAAGAAAGTACGTTACTGCAGACAACTTATTACTTGATACAGTAACCTGTAAAATTTTCCCCTAAAGTATAATAAATTAATTGAAATGTATTTATTCGATGTCAATCCGCATCACACACCGAACTCGGAAACAATAATCTATTTAACTTTACTTAACTTCGTCGCGTGATGACACAGGTGACATCGCAACGTTGTATTAAGAGTTTCTACCTAAAATCTTTTTCATACGCTCGTATAAGGCTTCCAACGGTGTGAGGTGAGAGTGCGGCAACTTGCTGCTACGACATATAATTGTTTTAATAATAAAAGTGTGAGATCGCATGCAGAGTGCGGGGACGCCGCAGGGACCCGCCAGAGAGTGGCGTTTCGTGTAAACACGAGTACGCCTTCATTAAAGTTGGCGAAACAACGTTAATTATAAATTAACACGGCGGACCTACCTCACTCCTGCTCCTTGATGTTGCCAGGTGCTAGGTACGTCCCCGGATATTTATAGGAATACTAAATATTCCTTGTGTTCTAAATACAAACTTATAATATATATATAATAACTTCTTCATTATCATTATTTTAACGAAAATGACTATAACCTTGTAATTTCCATAAGATTACTCCAAGTTAAAATGGAAATGTGTGTTACATATTCTTAATCCGATATTATTTTTCCATTATCCTTATTCAATAAAAACACTAAATGTTTCAATTATTAAAAAAATGTTTCATTATTATTGCTCACATAAAAAATTCTGTTTTTTTTTTGTTTCTTGACAATTATATGTTTTGTCTAGATTAATTATTGCCTGTCTCTTTTTTTAAATTATAGTTCTTTTATTTACTACTCTAGCCTATAACCATTATACTACATTTAAGCAACCGCTGATCATTACTGCTTGACGTTAACAGAAATATGTAATACAATATGTAGCGTAACCCGATAAAAATTTCTACCTTCCAATAAAAGTATTGTCAAATGGGATTTATGTTAGAAATATGAATATATCTAATTGCAAACGTGACATATAATTAAATAACTAAACGTAAACGTCATGTCCTTTATGTGACATGTAAAATGTCAAATATCTTATCTTCCGTTTCCTTTTTGCTTTTCCACTGTGACTAGTTGTGTAAAAGTGAATAATATATTAATCTAAAACAATCTGGTATTTGAATCATCGAACTTGACATTTTTCTAACATGGTAGCAGTCCATGGTTACGATAATATTGACAGAATATATTATTTCTTTTGTTTATATATATAATTTTTTATCAACATGAGTTTGGCGTCCCATCTAAAATTAATTGAGAAACTAAGTGGATCAGAGAACTACTCCTCGTGGAAATTCTCAATGAAGACGATACTCATACATGAAGAATTATGGGAATATGTTGAAAACAATAGTGAAGACAGAAGGTAAAGCGAAAAGGCGTTAGCACCCATCGCACTCTCAGTTCAACCGGTGGTGATTCCTTATATATGTACTGCCAACAACCCTTACGAAGCTCGGAATCGCTTGAAGAAAGCATTTGAAGGACAAGGGCTTTGTAGGAGACTAGGTCTACTCAGAAATTTATTCAGAACGAAATTAAAAGCATGTGACGCTATGACAATTCACCTGAATAAAATTAAGGAAACGTCACATCAATTAGTTAATTGATTCAATTGAATTTATTCAGTTGAATTGCAATCACCTCAAGAAGATGAATTTATAGCTGTCATTATGTTTAACTGATGACTATCACCCACTAATTATGACGATAAAAATTCAGGAAACAAGTTGAATACCGACAACATATCTGCTTCATTATTGCAAGAGTACAAAAGAAGACAAGACAAAAAAGAGGAGATAACAGCACTCGTCACACAAAATAAATAAAAATGGTTTAAGTGCAAACGTTCTGGATATTTACTTTATAATTGCCCGAACAGATTGAAGTCTGCACAATCTAGGAACTTTAATACATCTGTGGTTGACAGGTCTGACAGTACAACAGTACTATACTCAAATCAAAAAGAAACCAAAACATTTATTAAGAAATAAGGCAATTTTGACCGCGCTTTCTGTGAAAACAGATAGTGAAGTATGGTGCATTGATTCCGGTGCAACAGATCGTATGTGTAATAATAAGAAATTGTTGTTGAACTATAATCCTAATGGCTTCATAGTATTTCATATGAACATACAGAAAATTTACTCAAAGTACTCTATTAGCTTTCCAAAAACTATACACAACTATCAGACGAGCACAAACACGTACACTCACTCACTTTTACATTCACACTCATCACAACTACACGCACCCTCTGTCACGCTTTTATTAACATACACACACATTTTTTAAGTTATTATATGATTTCTGTTTCTTCTTGTCTTAACTTAATTTTTATAAAATGTAATTTCCACTAAATATTATAAACACAATACGCGCCACCATCAATTAAAGGCAATTTGTAAACAGGCTTCCATGAGACAGGCATCGCCTAGTTGCGGGCCATAGTTAAGGCTATATAATGTAAAGGTTTTTATAGAAAATAAAGATATTTGATATATTTGATATTAATAAAATTATGGATGTGAGCATTGCAAATGGTGATTATTTAACAACTGCTGGACAAGGACAAGTGGAAGTACAAATGAGCAAATGTGTAAGAATAATAAGTGAAGCATATTATGTACCTAATTTAAGTACTAACTTGTTGTCAGTAAGTGCAATGACAAGAAAGGGTTATATTGTTATTTTTGATCATAATTCGTGTACTATTCGGGATGACAATGAAATTATAGCTACAGGTACTCAAGTAAATGGTTTTTTTTATGTCATAACTGGCAAACGAACTTGTGGGTCACCTGATGTTAAGTGACCACCACCGGCCATAGACACTAATAACACCGGGGGAGTTGAAAATGCGTTGCCAGCCTGAGTTTGGGGGAAAGGGAGTGAGGGGAAGAGGAGAGGGGGGGGAGGTGGGCCTCCGGCGCTCTCACTGACCGAACGACACGCAACAATTTGAGCACAGTTACTTCACGTCGGTTTTCTATGAGAGGGTGGTACTACCCTAGGCGAGCCGACCCACTCATGCTAAAACCAGTAATAGTTTCAGCGTGGCTCTACCACCATAAATGACCACCACATGTAAAGAGGCTATATTTATAAGAATTTTTATGTCTGAAATACTTGGTACTATTCCTAAAATTACTATCTATAATGGTAATCAGTCTACTATTAAATTGAGTAAAAGTTTTGTTTTTCATTCTAGAACAAAGCATATAGATATTCGACATCATTTTATAAAAGAAATTGTCAATAGCGATGTAGGGAATATTAAATATATTCTAACTAATATTATGTTAGCTGGTATATGAACTAAATCACTTTGTAATGAAAAACATTGTAAATTTGTTAAAATGATATGTATATAAGAAGTACAGTTGATAATTATTTTTGTTTATAAATATGTAATAAGCTGTATGGTTATAATAAGTTCATGATTGTATAAATAATGTATGTAAGATTGCTTTTAAGGGCCAGCGTTAGAAATATTAAACGCAAACGTGACACATAACTAAATAACTAAACGCAAACGTGACACATAACTAAACGCAAACGTCATGTCCTTTTTGCTTTTTCCACTGTGACTAGTTGTGTAAAAGTGAATAATATATTAATCTAAAACGATCTGGTGTTTGAATCATCGAACTTCACATTTTTCTAACAATTTAACGATATCAGTACCTACGTAATCCGAGTAAACTTAAAATATTTTTTTTATTACTAAAACGAGGTGGCATCATACCTACGGCTGGCAACCCCAGCCGCACGTACCCGACACCTTTCCTCCAAAGCTGAGCGCATGTTCCGAATGTCTTTATATTTCGTATCCAGATGTTTAATTATTCACAGACACAGCTGTACGGATCACGTGTCAGTTTCCCAACTGCCTACTGTCATTTGTATGTTCATACATTATTACCTGACAAATCTCGCGTATTAATTATTAAACTTCCCAAATACATATCTATTTAGTACCATGAATCGTGACATGGAATATTTGATTACCTTTGGACTCTATTACAGGGGCGCCAACTGAACTGACAGCAAAATCGTTGAATATTTCCTCCAATCTTAATATTCAGTGCTAGTATGTGCATATGTATTAGAAGGTGTATGGACCCGTATCCGAGTATATATATATGAGTATGTGGGCGTGCAGAGTGAACCTGACGGCGGACGAGCCCTCGTGGACGGTGCGCGGCCTCGAGTGGGACGTGCGCTTCCGACTGCTCGCGCGCGCCTTCAACAGCAAGGGCCGCTCCCCGCCCGCCGCGCTCGGTGAACTGCTCTTCCGGGACCCAGAGAAACGGACAGGTTACTTACGATTACTATTATGACTTCATTCAAAAGCTCACCTAGTATTCTTGCACCATGTACAAAAGTTCCATGTTAAAAATAAATAATAGATGATCCATCAAGGTGTGGAAAAAAGAAATGTACGCATCGCTCGGGCTGTAAGTAAACAAAGAGGTTCTAAAAGTAAGAAGACTTAAATCTTTTCTAATCTCTCGATCAGCTTTGCAAAGATTTTCACCCTTTTATTTTGTTTATAAGCGATACAGTGACACTGCACTTACTAGATCTTACAAATACTAATTAGCACCCCATACACGTGCCCACCTACACCGTAGCCTGCACATATAATGGAAGTGTTTTTATTTTTACGACTTTGGTTTATTAGTCTTAGCCAAATTGTTGGATTTGAAATACATGTCCGCGTTGATAACGCATGCATACAGGTACACACGTGTCTTACTAATGCATACATGTATGATCAGTTTAATTAGGTTAGTTATTTTACATTTATTTGCGGTGTTGCATTCACTTTTTTTTTTTTTTTTACGGGGGGAAAATCCTACTTTGGTACCCTCACGCCGTCGGGGGCAGCGTGAGGGTATGTCAGACTCCTACTGACTAAAAACCCCCCGGTGTACTTCTGCCGCTATAGTCGGGGCGGCACGAGATCTCTAAAGATTTCAACATGCCGCCCCAGCGGTTGGCCCAGCAGCGAAAGCGCCGCCGCCGGGCCCCGTCCTGTTAGGAGACAGCCGGGTACACACCGGCCGTCTCCTCCGTCTGCCGAACCTGTGCAGTGGGAAGATGGGCCCCCGACCCATCCTCCCTAGGTCCGGCTACGGTGGCGGGAGGAGGCGGTCGAACTGCCGCCTCCTCCTGCCTGTCCTCCGTTGGCGGAGACGGCCACTTAGAGGATCGTCCTCGCGGGCCCTCTCCGCCGCCTCCTTCTGCGAGACGACTTCCTCGCAGAAGGAGGCCATTGCTTTCCACATATCTTCACTGCCGAGCATGGCCGCAACCACGCTCGGCAGCGAAAGGTCATCTGCTACCGCCGCAACCAGAGTGCGACGTTGCTCCTCCCACGCAGCACACTCAGACAGAGTGTGCTGCGCGGTGTCCTGGTCAACGCCGCACTGGTGGCATACGGCGGTCGGCTCCCTGCGAGCTATCCGGTGCAGGTACCAACCGAAGCACCCGTGCCCGGTCAGCACCTGCACCAGACGGAACGTCAGGGAGCCCCATCTTCGACTACACCATTCCAGCAGGACCGGGCGGACGGCGTCGATAGTATATCTACCGTACTGCGCGTCCGCCAGGTCCTGCCTCCACCTCTCCCTCATCACTGCCCTCTCCAGGTCTCTCTTCACCTCCACTTCCCTGGGAGCCAGAGGCTCCCCTGTCCGTTTCTTAGCCGCCGTAAACTCGTATACGGCGGCTAATACCTCCGCCTCTGGTGTTGCATTCACTGCAATAACCCAAGCCGACATACGGTTAAATTGACGTCCTTGAACTTGTTGCCATACAGCTGAGTGCATTAGGCGCTTGTCCAAAAAGCGCAGTGAAGTTATAAGGGCCCTGATGGACCTGATGGCCAACAATGTACAATTTGAAAGAAAAGTTGCTACAGTATACGTTACTATCATATAACACTTCTACTACGACAAAAGATAAAAATTGTTCAGCCTTTCTGTCCTTCTTGCTAGCATGTTCTACTTCCTGCATATCGATTTCGGCCACATTAACCTTTCCTACGTATAAGGTATGTTTGTTTATTTCATTCTTACTAGTTACTACTATCGAACGTTGGATATCGTATCGGGTAGTGTGAACGCGACAGGAGTGCGATGGAACCGGTGTCGTCCCTCGAACATTTTGTCCTCGACGTTTCCTCGTCTTTTTTCCAGCAGAACTAACGTTATCCCCGAGGCTAATAACTCGTCGGGGATGAAACCGAGTCCGTCGCTAGTGAGCGCGGGGCCTCGGCCGGTCCCCGGGGACGCTCCCTCTACCCTGCAAATTGAGTTTCGCTGAGTGATTTAGAACAAAAACTATAAGTGTATCGCTCGGCGTTTCAATGGCGACCTAATTATCGCTTTTCAAATATACGAAGCTTCTCGTCTGTAAGAGGAGTGAGCTGGAATGAGGGGGCGAGGGTGCGTGGACGGGAGGTGGAGTGTGCGTTTGGTTCCGTGTCACCTTCGCACAATTTACATAAATAATAAACTCGAGTGTTCCTCCCAATCGGTACTCATTTGATACAGGTACTTACATAATTATATGTACATAATCTTCATATCTCATCTGAACTGGGGCTATTGTCCTGTTTTTGTTTTTCAGTCAGCACCGCGAATGAAATATCTGTCAGTGGGTAATAGGTAATAGGTAATCAGAGTTCGATCCAAAGCCTGTCACATCTTATGTTGGTATGGTTATATCAGGGTATTTTAATGTGATCTAAAAACGTAAAAGCTGCTGACAACTTACTAAAACAACATAAAAATATTATGGGAAAACCCCAACTTCATACTATGAACTCTAAAGCACAGTCAGCGACGAATATTGCGTAAATGATTACAATAGTTCTAGATTATAGTGTAGAATACACCATATTTTAATTAGAAACAAAATTAGTACTTGACCAATTAGAATCCTGTCAGAAATTCATATCATAGAACAAACACAATTGATTTATATATGACATACTGGAACAGCTATTTAAACAAAAATCTACCGGTACAGAAGAAACATTTTACCTTTATTGATTCATTTAGATGCGAAATATTATGTCATTTGTTTGTTAATTGTATCTCATATATACAACAATACAATAATAATTTGTATATACTCGGTATTGACAGTTTTTTACACTAAAAAGGGCTACCCTTTTGTAGGTTACAAGGTACTCTATCGTAGGAGATAAAAATATTTTTAAGTTGTAAAGTATAAAATTCAAAGTCATTGCTACAAGTAAACAATCGAGTCCACATCTTGAGTACAGCTCGCGGCGTCGGGCGAGTCCGGGGGCAGAGGGGGATGGGTGTACACTTGACCTCATCTCGAGGTAATCCCGCAGTAATTAAACGTGGCTCGCATCTCCCGCGGATTAATCAGGTCCTCGCGGCGTCCGCTCTCCGCACCTCGAGTGCCCGTTCAAAACTAATTCACTCCTCAGAGATGACACTGACGAATATATTGTTTCGTATTTGGGTGACCAGATACCATATTCAAATTAAAAATATCCTAATTTCTAAGCTTTCTAAGACGTTTTGTCATCAACGAGCATTGTCTGCTGAAACAGTCGCTTACGAATATATTCTATTTCCGTGAAAGTAATAACTGCAATTTAACAATATCTATAACTCTTCTGAAATAACATAAAAATTCTCCGAGTTTGTATGTGATTCCCAAAAGCCTTTTGTGAATTTATTAGTGCATCGATAGTGCCGATGAATTTAGTTTTTCATAACACTACAGTCATGTGCATTTCGAGTCTGTCCTAACTGATACTATGAAGCCGTGGACCTGATCTCCATCAGAGTTTTACACGTCCGCTGATTACTAATCGTCATCGTCATCATCATTCTGTGAGAGACCCACTGCAGGGCCATAAGCCGCTTCTCGAAAGAAGGTGTGGACAGAATCACCACGTCATCACACGCCATATTGGCGAATTCAAATTCAGCCAAATCCATAGTTTTATGTTTTCCCACATGCAGTAGTAGGTACACGAGAACATTCCTTAGGTTCAGTTTTCCTCACGATGTATTCCTTCATCGTCTGCCGACAATACTACGAATTAAAGTTAATAAATATACACGAATTCCGATAAATTCGTTGGTACAGGCCGGGGTTCCAATCTGCGGACATTGGAATTATATTCCACCGGTCAATCCACTAGACCACCACGACTTCTGGTATTATTGGTCATACAATTCACAAACCCCGAGTTCTACAACAATTTTGGAATAAGTATTGCTAATATATCTCGGTATATACCAAAAGGGATTTAACGAGAATATATGTTACTTACTCTATGAGAATAATATGTACAAGAAAATATTGTGAGTGACACGGCTGATGTAACAAGTCGTCAATCACAGCAAGCAGCGTGTAACAACTGGCTCAGAGCCGCGCCCACATGCGGATTTTTAATTCCACGGCTGAGAGAGCGGCCCACGACCCGAACCATTTTAATATTGTCGATATCCGTAGTCAAAGTGGCGCCGTTTCTCGTCGGCCTCTACACACAACCCCAAAAGTTTACCCTCCGCTCGCGTTACTGCTGCCAGACACCGGTCTATTTATCGAAATTTGTTTTACAATTAAAAATATTTGTTCGCTCATGGTCAACGTCGAGAGACTAGATTTATCTTGGAAATGTTTCAGACTATGTTAATTTTTTTATCCCTCATATTTAAAATTAGTTTTTCTTGTGATTCCGTTCGCATGGGACTTTATATACCAAATACAGTGATTTAGAAAAATCATAGGTACATATTGGAATTCAAAATCGGTAATTGAACGATGACTTATGCTTTATGAATGACTGTTTCCGGAGCCACGCTATGACACTTACGGATAATTCTAAAATTTTTCTATCTTCCATTTTCATTCTTTCGACGTGCAGCCAAATTGCGAATATAATGTAATAAATACGTTGGTTACGATGGAATTTTAATGAACGTAAATTGATCAGGCGGTCTCTTCCAGCAGTTTCACCTAATGATCTTTCTCAATTTCATGTAGATGAATTATTCTCATCCGTTTTGGGATCGTAATACCGAAAAATATCAGTTTTACATAAACAAAATTACAGTGTATTTCAAATTGAAAATTAGACTTCATAGTTCAATAGCTTACTCTTATAAGAATCGCCAAGTGAAATAAGTTTAATCCAATTATGCTTAAAAATAAAATCAGTTTTATTCTATTCATTAATATCACATTTATTGGTTAGTATAATATACTAACCAGTTTCCTAAGACTTCTGTGACTTTGTGTGTAGTATTTTTGTAGCTCTTTCGTAGCATTTTCGTAGCTATTACTGCGTATTGCATGTGTTTCAACTGTGAAAATTAATAATAATATAAGTGAATAACAATAATTTTAAATTTGATTATTTATTAGCGAAAGCACTGACAAGAAAAAGAGATATAGAAAATGCTTGCTTGTGTATATTGCAGTATAGATATAAGAATTCTGTGTGAGATAAGTAGGGAGTTTTCCTATCTTGGTACTAACTAGTAACTTTTAACTATGTTGTCCGTTTAGCATCATATTTCATCTGGAAGAGCGCTCGATTGATCGATTGACCAACCTAGCTACCGCTATCGCAACCATCCTCTCTCCTAATAAACAATATCGAATAATAATCAACAATAGGAATTGTCATCCACTTTAAAATTGTGGATTTTACACATAATGTACCTACCATACTATATATTTGTAAATGTATCTTAATTTACACTAAATTTATTAAAAAACTGGAAGGAGTGATACCCAGTTTGTACCAATATAATACATATTACACTGCAATACTGTTACAGTTATAACCGTGATATAAATAATTGTAACATATAGCAACAGCAGTTTAGTTGCGACAAAGCGACAGCTAGCGCGAGCGTTTTATCATGAGAACTGAATCGCGATGCATTACACCGGAGTTAAATAGGAAATATCACGTAGCGTATAAACATGTCAGTTACGCGAACATCGCTGCTGCATCACGCGGCGACACGACTCCGCTACGTTACCACATAGAAATTGCATTTTATTTAGGGCAGATATAGGCATAACCGGCAAATATTAAACATCTCGTGACATAAAATGTTCAACATTTCATATTGCTTTGTTTAAGTTTAAGTTTAAGTAATTCCTTTCCTATAATCCATTAACAATTTTATTAAGCAGAAATTAACTTTACTGGAACTGTTTACTATCTGGTTCTACATACCATTACCATATTACAAGTAAGAGAAGAGATAATGCGTGAATAACATACTTGCTTTATGTTTTTGTTACTCTTTATTCAATCTAAGATATTAATTTAATATTCCACATCATGTAATGTTTATTTACATTTTACACGGTGATCAATCGATAAACAACATAGATCTCTTATAACTATTACATTTACAGTTGTGTTGAGAAGTAAAGATATTACATTATTTTGTTTACATATTGGGATATAAAAAGAAATAGTAACAACACTCGAAATTAATCCATAATTAATTATTGTTGTATATTTCTAAGCACAAAGAAAAAAAATGGACATATGTACTTTGAGATTAACACAAAAGTAATATTTCGCAAAAACAATTTTTAAAGTTTAAAGGTTATTTACACCGTGTAATCATCTATTTTTCAAAATGGAACTGTCACGTTGGAAACAAAATTATCTTAGTAAACAGTTACTGCGGTGAAAAAGGGGGAATGTTTCTCCCTGCATGTTATGCATCATTCCAAACAAATTACTGTCGGTTAGATGTAAAACGGATTCGAGTCTGCATCGCACAGTAACGTAGCGCAGTTCATGAATGATTTACGCGGACCTGTGACGCACTACAAACGAGTAATGAGCTTTGACGCCTTCAGTGTTCTGCGGTCTGTGCTGCAGCATATATGTGCACCTTTATCCGTAGTAGAGACATTGAAATGTTGAAATTTACTTGTTGGATATTCTTAAAAATATTTCATTAAATTAGTTGATTTATCTTGAGACTAACAAGTGGTTAGGATAATCCACATATCAAAAATATAATATCGTTTCATTCGGTTAACGTTCTACCATCGCAGGCCATTACTCAGATGGTGTTTGAGCACTTTGGTTCGGTTTCGGCTTCGGGCACGAGCGCGCGTAAATCAGTCGGATCGAGGCGACACCACTGAAATATTGTGCAACGCTTTGATCCTTTTGCTGCATAGCCTACACCAGTTAACCGCCTAACGGTACAGTGTCTGTAGCACAACACAAAATAGCTTAGTCTTGATATATGTCTTCTATCGGAGTTAACTACGTACTAACGCCGTTTGGTATATGTACGTAAAATACAGCGTGTTTAAATAATCGCTAACTTTATATATTTTGACAACCAGATTTTTCGAACACCTCATGGTAACAACGGACCTTGCATAGCAGCGGTATCCTTCCGCAGAACTGGTATTCCTGGGGGATTTCAATGCCCGCCATCAGAATTGGTTTTTCCCATTCCAGAGAACCGATCACGCTGGGAGAGAATCGCGCAAATCTCTTGATCTCTCACAACTGGTTAATCAAGCGACACGGATACCATATACTGACACTCATACTGCCAATTGGTTAGATCTTCTGCTGACTTCTAACCCAGACCGATATTCTATATCTGTTTCATCTCTCTTGGGTAGTTCCGATCACTGTCTAGTTAGGTCCGTTTCATCATATCCCCTTACCGACAAAAGTCTCAAGGGCACCAGAAGAATTGGGCGAAACAAGTCAGCTAATTGAGATGAGTTGCGGCACTTCTTTGCATCTTATCCTTGGCGACAAACTTGTTTTACCTCAAAAGATCGATCGAGGTATGCAGTAGCTGTCACGGAGGTAATGCGTCTAGGTATGGAATACTACATTCCATTTTTAGACGTATCTCTTACTGGTGGCATTCGTCCATGGTTCAACTCAGGACTGTGCCGTAGCGGAAAGGACAAAGGAGTTAGCTTATCAAGCATGGGTTTCAGTACGTAACCACAAGTCCCCTGATCTAAAGAGGACAAAAAAAAGAGTTTAATAAAACTTCGAAAGCCTGCAAGATAGTTTTTCGAAAGGCCCGCTTCGACCAATTTGGTCGGGTAGGATCAAATGTTTCTAAGTTTCCGACAGGTAGCAAAGCCTTTTGGTCACTTGCCAAGTCAGTTGAGGCTAACTTTCGAAAGCCGTCGTTGCCTCCAATGTTGAAACCTGATGGATCACTGGCTCACTCAGCTATTGAGAAAGCTCATGTCTTTGCGAACCTCTTCGCAGAAAATTCACATCTGGATGTTGTTAATAAAAACCCACCCACTATTTCTATGTGGAATTCTAGAATGTCGGAAATCGTTATGCATAATAAGAATGTACGTAGCATACTTCGCAATCTAGATGTGAATAAAGCCAGTGGTCCTGGCGGTATTTCAGCTATGGTTCTGCGAAAATGTGCAGCAGAAATGTCCCCTGTTTTAACACGCCTTTTCCGCCTCTCTCTTAAGTTCGGTATTGTTCCAAAGTCTTAGAAGCTTGCCAACATACAACTCATTATCAAATAGGGCGACCGTGCCGATCCTACCAATTATCGCCCGATAGCTCTCTCTCCTATGTAAAGGTATGGACCGAGTTATCAACAACCAACTCATGACATACCTAGAGAGTACGGTTTCCGCCAAAAAAGATCTACTGGGGATTTCCTGGTGTATGCCACTCACAAATGCGGTAAGGCTATTGAGACACATGGTGAGGCCTTGGCTGTATCTCTTGACATCACCAAGGCCTTCGATAAAGTGTGGCACGAAAGCCTGGTAGGTAAGCTCCGATCATACGGAATTCCCAACAGTTTGAGGGTCTGGATCAGAGACTTCCTGAATGAAAGTTCCATTCAGGTAGTGGTGGATGGTTGCTCTTCCAACCCTAAGGCAATTGATGATGGAGTTTCTCAGGGATCAGTACTCTCTGCAACGCGATTTCTGCTATTTATTAACGCTATCTGCTCAAACCTGGTACCCTCGGGTATGCAGACGATAGCACTGTTACAGAAAGTTACATATCGGGCCCTCGTGCTCTTGCTCCGGAAAGTAATTGATAATCTTAGAGAAGCTATGATCAACCGCATGAACTTTGCACTTGATTTTGTATATAACTGGGGTGATGCAAACCTTGTTAAGTTCAACGCTACGAAAACTCAGGCCTGTTTGTTTTCCTTGAAACGTAGTCTATTCTATTTAAAACCTACTCTCCAGAGTGTACCCATACCGATTACCGACAACCTCGAGCTCCTCGGGATAAATTTAAACGCCAAACAAAACTATGGACGTTCGATTGAGGATAAGGCTAAAATGGCTGCAAAAAAATTGGAGGTCCTTTTCAGGGTGAAGCGGTACTTTACGCCGGAGCAGCTTCTTGATCTGTATAAGTCGCAGATAAGGCCGTGTGTGGAGTATTGCTACCAACTTTGGGACGGGTCTGCCAAATACCAGTTGACCATACTAAATTCTGTCGATCACAGAGCTCGAAGACATCGATAACCAATCACTGTTAGCAGCCAAACTGCAAACACTGAAATATCGGCGTAGAGTCTCTTGTCTTGTAGTATTTTATCGGCTACACTTTGGAGAATGTGCACAAGATCTGCACCAACTAATTTCACCGCCTCCGTTTCATCTCAGGACTACCAGATGCCGTACGGGCCTCCATTAATTTGTGGTTGACATACCATTCATCCGGACGAAGTGCTTTGCATCGTCATTTATTATGAAAACCGCGAAGGAGTGAAATGCGCTGCCTGCGTCTGTTTTTCCTGAAGTGTATGATGAAATGATCTTCGAAAGAAGAGTGAATGTGCTGTTACTGGGTGAACACGTTACATCCTAGGCCTCGTCTTCGCTTTCCATCAGGTGTGACTGAGGTCAAGCGTCGCACAGTGTATTATAAAAAAATATCTGATTATCTACTTGTCTCCATGATATGCTAGATCTCAAAATAGATAACCAGCATATAATAACAGGCCATAGGATTAACGCATTCTGGTACGGTCATCGAACGCGACCATACGCCGGCTGACAAATGGCCGCCGACCGAATGGCACCCGAATAAAAATGATATGTACACCGCGGGCGGCGTGATTTCGTTCAGATTCATCGTAAATTCAGTTCGTAGCATTTACTGTTTTTACAGATTTATGAATTCATTTATGCTTTAGTAAATTTCAACTGACTTGATTTATAATTTTTTTACCATATCCTTTATAAATTAAATGCACAATCACCAATTTTCAGTTCAAAGATTCCGCTATTGTGAAATTATTTAAAAAAATCACTATCATATACGAAATAAACGATATTGTTTTGAGTGTCACGCCGACTTCCGAGAAATAAAATTGTACATTGACAGTGTTAGCAATAACTACGTGTTGTTGAACCACGTTGCGTCTTGGACATCAAAATTGCTAACAAGAGTCTAGGCCCGGTTAAGTCGAAGATGATGAGTTACCTATGATTTTAATAGGCACGGTGGTTATACTTGAAATTTCATGCGGACGTAGTCGGCACAAATAGTAATTAATGGATGAATAGTTAAATAAGGCAGTGACCTTTACAAAGAGTCTGAGATTTTCTTTCATTAGTGACAGAATCGTAGAAGCCGGAGACAAGTGTGTTCCACAGCTTATGGAGGCGCAGCAAGAGGACGCAATAAACTACATTCTATGTAACTTTGCAAGACATTTGTCCGCGTGCTTCCACCCCCGTCTTCACTTAACTGTCTTAGCGAATGTCTTTTCAATGGCTATCGATTATATTCCAAGTAACTAAAAGTGTTTGACACTCTTCTAAAAATGTTACATTACATTATCTGACTGATCATAATATGTTAAAATATTTTATAAAATTATTGTTATAACAGGCAATACCATCTCCCTCGGTGCCACGTCAAATCTCTACGAAAACTTTACTCTCCTGTCGTCGGCGCTTTCTAACACCTTGCTTCATCTTGCTCTACATTGCAATAGCATCACGTTATATCACCACTATTAATCATTAGAAAAACTTTCGTTACAATATAATATCAAAATAGTTAATGTGGTTTCCGTAAGAAATATACATACACCATCGGGGGCATATATTGTACCTTTAAATTCAATGTTTTTTTTGTGATATGTTATTATGCTTTTATTGAACCCCATATACAAGTTTTGCAATATTTCTTTTCACCCACATTATTGTAATAATGTGTGTAAAAACGCGAAATTTCAACGTTGCCAGATATCGACGTACTGTTTTTACAAAAAGTAAATAAAAATATTTTCCTCAAAATATTTTTGGACTAGCAAGCAAATAAGTAAAACGAGAAATGTAACGTCACCGTGATCGCTCCCTTTCCTGTGTCATATTTAATTATATTATCTTATTCATGCGATAAAAGGTTTCTCTTGTACGGGTTGAATATCTACAAACTTAAGACATTCGTGAACATACCCTTTCATATTAAAGTAAGTGTCGCAGTTGCAAAGCGTCGACCGATACGTATTAAGAGTGTCTTACCGCTTTTTTCTTCTCTGTCGTTTCACTCTTGATAGAGTGATTATTCATTTTTCACCTCGATCGGCCAATAGACTTGTGCACTCCCGCAATAATCAGTTCAGGATAGACTTAATCAGATCTGATCACGGCATGTCTTTCACCAAGCGTTTTACAATCCAGCACACCAAATAGTATAATGGTTTCGTTGTGAGATGCCCAAAAAAATTAGTAATACAAGCATGTACTTCATAAGGCACGGTGTCACGCTTAATGCCTAATTTCTATAGTATCGAAAATGGGTTCGGAATTTCGATCACGATACTCCAAATATTATTCTTTAAAGCCATATCCATATGATATATAAGTTTTTACCTATAAACATAGGAGGCTTTCATTCAGCGTATAAAATTTGGAGAGCACTAGTGTATGGTCTAGCCTGAGTATTACTTATATTGTTCCATATCTGTTTAAGCTTATCTATTGCTTATTGAATGGCAACTATATATTTTTCTACTTATGCTACCAGCCACTAGTATTCATTATAAAATCACCTACTTATATGTAAGACTGGATTACTTCACAATTTGTAATTCCACTCACATCTCGCGAGTTCTTATTAACGTTAATGATCTCCTTAGTTTCAGCGAAATTTATCTATAAATCTGACTCAAAGCTTACGTTTTCCATATAAAATATAAATTATCACATTTTACTAACACTAATTGCAAAAACATGGTACCTTATGCACATCAGAGTTTTGATGACTTATACTTTTAGTTATTTTTAATTATTTCCATAATTTTTAACATGTTGTGCCCAACATTAATAAGAAAACAAATTTAGTTCTGTAAACTATTATTATTAATGTACATTTTGTGTAATTTGTTTTCTGTTGTTGAACCCGAATAAATAGAATAAATATATATGCATCAATCAAAAGTCCATTTGCTCTGTTTCCAAAGACTATACATGTTATTATTAGCTCAGTATACCGGTATATTGAAGACGATCGGTAATGTTATACAACCATGGAAATCCCTTACACTGGAATGACATTTATTTGGCAATATGTCGTTTCTGTGCTCTGGAACGCAATCATTTTAGAACGTGCAGATTAAAAATGTTTTGGTATCACTATTGTTCGTAAGGTGTTCCATAAAGTAATATTGCTTGTTTACAATATAAGTGCGGGCAGATTTTACATGTTTGTCTAATCTTATGAAGAGGAATAAGAACTTTCCAAGCCCAATCTCTGTAATATATTTTTGTCTGCCACACTTCGTTGTAAATGATATAAAATATTTTGGATACCTTGCCGTTCAGCACGTACCAAATACGAATTACGTCGTCCGGAACGATCGCGCCCTCGTGTAGCGTTGCGTCGACGCCGCGGTGCCGCAATATTTCCATCAGATTTGTCGGATTAATTACGACAAGCAGAAAAATACAATAACCCGGGAATAAATCATTGATAAAGTGCAATGAATAATGATCATTCATTTCGTTTTTATGTATCGGCGCAGATCGGGCATGATTTATAGGCCGTTTGCAGTTGGCTTTTAACGCGCGTCCGGGGCCGAACCGCACCTCACACTCCTCGTCCTGAGCCCGCGCGAATAAATCAGCGCGTCGCGTCGCACTGCGATGCTGTCTACACCTCTATGACCGGCTCCGACGTTTGTTATCTCTGACTCATTCAATTTCCGAAATGTATATATAAGAATTCAGATTTAACCTTAATATATTATATGTCTTACATTAATTTAATACTTCATAATATTCTCAATAGTTATGAAACTTATAAATGAATGGCCTTGTCTGCATATAATTTTTTTCAGAATATGATAGTTGTACATCCACAGATCATGAGTGTAGCGTTAAAAAATGTGTCGATCTTTATGCATTTTATATTAACTATTGCCTACCGTTATTAATAATAATTTATAACTCAATCTCTCATCTCATCGCATAGAAAATGAAATTTGCTTAGTTTGTGTTTGCCTGGACGGGCCTTTTCAGATTCACTTGGCTTTCTCAGCAAGCGCTTGAGGCACTATGAAGTATATCGAGCAGCTAAAGTGTGCCAGGATGGTCAAACCTCGGCTTGGGCTGTTGCCTTGAATACAACAATCGTGAATAGAACTAAAGTAACCAAACAAGCCAAGTGCACCTTCATATGTGCTTAACGAATGCGTATGCTTATTGGGACTGTGATAATTTTGTCTAAGACTAACCAACCAAAATTTCCGAAAACCAAAAGGTATTGCAATACGATATATCGTTCATTAGTTATATAAATCAAAAGACAAAAAAACTTTTTTCCTGTGTTATTCTTATGGGAAATCGAAAAGTGCGATGCGGACAACCTAAATATTAATATTAAGGGCTCATATTTTCAGAGGCCTATTTTGGCATTAAAACTAAACTTTTGAGCGTGGTTCCGAGGATTTTTTTTTAAACTCCCTAGTACACACACACCCTAAGTACCCAGACTGTAAGAGTTTTTACTTTTGGTTTTCGGAAATTTTGGTTGGTTAGTCTTAGACAAAATTATCACAGTCCCAATAAGCATACGCATTCGTTAAGCACATATGAAGGTGCACTTGGCTTGTTTGGTTACTTTAGTTCTATTCACGATTGTTGTATTCAAGGCAACAGCCCAAGCCGAGGTTTGACCATCCTGGCACACTTTAGCTGCTCGATATACTTCATAGTGCCTCAAGCGCTTGCTGAGAAAGCCAAGTGAATCTGAAAAGGCCCGTCCAGGCAAACACAAACTAAGCAAATTTCATTTTCTATGCGATGAGATGAGAGATTGAGTTATAAATTATTATTAATAACGGTAGGCAATAGTTAATATAAAATGCATAAAGATCGACACATTTTTTAACGCTACACTCATGATCTGTGGATGTACAACTATCATATTCTGAAAAAAATTATATGCAGACAAGGCCATTCATTTATAAGTTTCATAACTATTGAGAATATTATGAAGTATTAAATTAATGTAAGACATATAATATATTAAGGTTAAATCTGAATTCTTATATATACATTTCGGAAATTGAATGAGTCAGAGATAACAAACGTCGGAGCCGGTCATAGAGGTGTAGACAGCATCGCAGTGCGACGCGACGCGCTGATTTATTCGCGCGGGCTCAGGACGAGGAGTGTGAGGTGCGGTTCGGCCCCGGACGCGCGTTAAAAGCCAACTGCAAACGGCCTATAAATCATGCCCGATCTGCGCCGATACATAAAAACGAAATGAATGATCATTATTCATTGCACTTTATCAATGATTTATTCCCGGGTTATTGTATTTTTCTGCTTGTCGTAATTAATCCGACAAATCTGATGGAAATATTGCGGCACCGCGGCGTCGACGCAACGCTACACGAGGGCGCGATCGTTCCGGACGACGTAATTCGTATTTGGTACGTGCTGAACGGCAAGGTATCCAAAATATTTTATATCATTTACAACGAAGTGTGGCAGACAAAAATATATTACAGAGATTGGGCTTGGAAAGTTCTTATTCCTCTTCATAAGATTAGACAAACATGTAAAATCTGCCCGCACTTATATTGTAAACAAGCAATATTACTTTATGGAACACCTTACGAACAATAGTGATACCAAAACATTTTTAATCTGCACGTTCTAAAATGATTGCGTTCCAGAGCACAGAAACGACATATTGCCAAATAAATGTCATTCCAGTGTAAGGGATTTCCATGGTTGTATAACATTACCGATCGTCTTCAATATACCGGTATACTGAGCTAATAATAACATGTATAGTCTTTGCCCCCTTCGTTTCCTCGCCGCCGTGAACTCGTACACGGCGGCGAGAACTCCTGCCTCCGGCTCCCAGGGCAGGGAGCCGGCGAGCGTGAAGGCCGCCGCCGAGGACACTGCCCGGTACGCCCGGATTGCCCTCAGTGCCACCGTGCGCTGCGCATTGCGGAGCGCACGGACGTTGGCGGCACTGAGGGCATCATTACATAGGACACCTGCCGTGAATTATTTTATTAAGAAATGTTTAAGTAGAATTTTTTAAACTGTTGTTTAGTTGAAATAATTTTCAAACTAATATTTAAAAAAACTTCAAATTAATGTTAACTAATGTTAAAAAAAATGATCTCAATTGAACGATTGATGTTAATTGTCAACAACCAAAATTTTCAAATGTCGGGTTAACTGTCAATGATAATTCGTTTTAAGTGACCTGTCCACATTTACTATAAAGCAGGAAATAAAGATTAACAGTTTTCAGCAGTCTAATTTATATTTAGTAAAATGTTTTGGTTTCAATTTTTCTAAAAACATAATATTCCGCCAAATCAGTTAATAAAACAGCTGAATTGAGGGTAAGTTAAACTTTGATCTTGAATAACTTTTGACTGAGTAGACTTATCAAAAATTGACTTCAGACCTTTCTTGTAGAGCGTTAAATTATCTACAAAAATAATCAATGGGTATTGCAATACGATATATCGTTCATTAGTTATAAAAATCAAAAGAAAAAAAAACTTTTTCTGTGTTATTCTTATGGGAAATCGAAAACTGCGATGCGGACAACCTAAATATTAATATTAAGGGCTCATATTTTCAGAGGCCTATTTTGACATAAAAACGAAACTTTTGAGCGTGGTTCCGAGGATTTTTTTTTTTTTAAACTCCCTAGTACACACACACCCTAAGTACCCAGACTGTAAGAGTTTTTACTTTTGGTTTTCGGAAATTTTGGTTGGTTAGTCTTAGACAAAATTATCACAGTCCCAATAAGCATACGCATTCGTTAAGCACATATGAAGGTGCACTTGGCTTGTTTGGTTACTTTATGGATTTTTTTTTTTTAAACGCCCTAGTGTTTACCTTTGCACATGTTGAACTAGGCATAGACTTACGATAGACCGCGACGCACTGAAAATTGCCGTTTATGGTCATATCTAAAAGTATGTTCAGAAATCACAACCTATATGCGAATTATACGTTATAGTCGAACAACTAAACATTAAAAAATAACGGATAATCGAACAGCGCTTGCAGTTCGCAATTGACAGAAGTCGGAATAACAGACTCGTTGGTACGCACCCGCGATCGGATGGAAACTCTCTTGTGACTTTAGTTCAAAAAACTAAAGTGATGTACTCATATATACAAATGACAAACTACAATATTTCCTATAAAAGTCAAAAATGTAATGATTCCCTCAGAGAAATCCTAGATTTATTGTAAACGGAGAGCAAGACCTCTTAGCCTGTATGATCCAGGACTCTAAGTATTAGGATCTAACAGTAAAGGTTTTAAATCAAAGTTACTAAAACACATTACTTGCTTTATGAAAGTAGAGAGGTGTGATCGACATAAACACATTTCTTGAAGCCGGTGCCAACGTAACAGTTTGAATTGCGGTGAACTTAGTTCACATCCGCGGAAAAGTTATAATTGCTCGTTGTTGTTTACTGCTGCTTACCGCGTCCCGCATTTCTGAAGAAATAACGCAACACACGTTTCTTAGCTACCACAGCATCCGCGAGCCAAACCAAATTAAAACATTAATGCAGCAATAACATATTACAATTTTTTTTATTGTAGCACGGCAAAATGACTTCACTATGCCTTATGGTAAGCACAGTACAATCCAAAAACAATGGCGACCACCGAGTGACACACTATCCATCGCGGCCTGCGAAAAGCTGGATATGCACAGGCTGATCCCGAAACGCGATCCGCAGAAGCGAATCACTATGACGGGTTTCTTCGCCATATACATGGTGGTTGCGACCCAGTCAGGCTGTAAAACCCTACCACCCCGCTTTCGCCATTGCCTCGTTCGTTATTCAGCAGGGTGCACCACGTGCAGGTGAGGTTGGCTTGGGTGTCTCAAGTCGTATGGTGATATTCGACACCTCTTAGTATTATTACCTAAGAAGTAATATTAAGAATGAAATCAATTCATGAAGAGTGAACATCCATCATATGACAGTGTTACAACGTGGGCCCGGTAGTAGTTCGCGACTTCTACTGTATATATAAATGTGGGATTATGTGCAAAATACATAAGATTCCTTAACCTTTAATGGTGGTAGAGCCACGCTGAAACTATTACTGGTTTCAGCATGAATGGGTCGGCTCGTCCGGGGTAGTACCACCCTCTCATAGAAAACCGACGTGAAGTAACAGTGCTTACATTGTTGCGTTTCGTTCGGTCAGCGAAAGCGTCGAAGGCCCACCTCCCCTACCCTCTCCTCTCCCTCCCCTAACCCTTCCCCCCAAAGGGTGGCAACGTACTTGCAACTCCTCTGGTGTTGTTAGTGTCCATGGACGGTGGTTATCACTTAACATCAGGTAACCCACCTGTTCGTTTGCCACCTAAGGCATAAAAAACAACCTTTTTTTATTAACGTGGGGAAATTAATTATGTATATCCACCCTCCCGGGGAAGATAGTGGGTTATGTCCGACTCACACGGACTAAAACCCCACGGTGTACCGACAGACCATTTTTTGTTGGGGCGGCAAGGGATCGTACTCGCTACTGAACCTTGCATAGCCGCCCCAACGTTCCGCCCGGCGGTCACCTTCCTTCCTACCTAATAGGGAGTTCCTTAACCTGATTACTGCAATGATAAAGGTATCATAACAATAATTACACAAACCAAGAGCTGTTACCTGACACACTGACATACAGATATCATATTCACTTCATATATATACTTTTTATTTATTATATTTTTATTTGATTCCGCGCAACATATTTGTGCAAAATCATAAATTATATTCACTATTATCACCTGACACAGGAAATACGTAAGTATGCAAAGCATCTTAACAGTACAAACAGATCTAAGGATATGACACATGACACGTCACGTTCATTACAGTTTTCACTCTGCGAAAGTAATGAACAGAAACATTCTTTAACCCTACGGCCACATTGACGGGCATTTGTCTCGGGTTGTCGCTACAAAAAATCCTTATAAACCTTCGACAAATTATGAAACGACTGTAACATATTAAAAGTAACTTCGGTGATGGCCGCGAATGTCGCCTTAGGGCAGTAATAGCTGTACTATTAAAATTAATTAAAATTAATTAAAAATTAAAATGTAAAATCTTGTGAATATATTATTTTGTCATATCTGTAAATATTATAAAACGTGTGAACCTGTTAGTATATGGAGTCTATCTACACATATACTTTCTATTCTTTAATCCCTTATATATCGAAAACGCTATATGTGGTAGTCGAGACACGTTCGCGCGCGTGATTTGCATCCGGCCTACTAATAACTCCGGTCGATCCAATCCGAGCTGCACTCGAGCTTCCCCAAACTACTAGTCATGGAGCATACCATACATCACTGCTATTTTTCATATTATACGAAATACAATTTGGCAATCCAAAATGAAATGAAATTATAATTTACTGAATTCTGATACATTATACATCATAAAAGTATTTAATTACACTTTACTTCATAATAATTTCCAGATTTCATATGTCCTATGTAAACATCCTTCGCCTAAGGAGTCTGTAAAATAGCGCTAACGCGAAATAAGATATAGCTAGAAAAAAATTAAGAATCAACCCTCGTAGTCGCGCGCAGCCGGTGGTGGGTGTCAGAGTAACCCTCGAGAAAACCGAGGCCCTACTGTTTCATAAGCCTCGACAAGGGCCAGGATTTGGGGCACATATAATTGTGGATGGCGCCCGTATCAGGGTGAGGACCCAGATGAAGTATCTGGGCCTCACCTTGGACTCGCGCTGGCAGTTTGAGCCTCATTTTGTGGGGCTCAGCGACAGTCAACAGATTACTCTCCAACATAGGAGAGCCGAGTGCCGGATGCCGCCGACTCTATATGGGAGTCGTGCGGGCGATGGCCGTCTACAGGGTCCCGGTGTGGGCCGATGCCCTAGGTGCCGCTAATGTGCGAGCGCTGCTCGCTGCGCAGCGTATATTGACACTGAGGGTGATCAGGGGGTACCGCATCGTGGCCTCCGCGGCAGCTTTTGCGCTCGCCGGCTCCCTGCCCTGGGAGCTGGAGGCAGAAGTGATGGCCGTCGTGTATCAGTACACCGAGATGACAAGTGACATGACCTCGCAGAAGGAGGCGGCGAAGAGGGCTCTCGAGGTAGACCCTCTTAGTGGTCCTCTCCGCCGAGGACCGGCGGAATGAGGCGGCGATTTGCCCAACTCCTCCCGCCACCGTAGCCGGATCTGAAGGGATGGCCACATCACCTCATTGGACAGGTCTGGCTGACGAGGGGAGGCAGCTGATGGGTACCCAGTCTATCTCTTTATTAGGTAGGAGCCCTGCGGTCATCTTCTGCCGAGCGGCCCGTTGGGGCGACTTTCCAATATTGAGTAGCAAATACGATCGCCTCAACAAATATGGTCTGTCGGTATACCGTGGGGTTCTAGTCCGTGCGAGTCGGACATAACCAACTTTCTCCCCCGAGAGGGTGGCGTATTCATAAGGGTTTTCCCAACGTTGATAAAAAAAGGTATTGCGCAAATATGTATTGGAAACTCTTATCATTATCTAGATTTATATTTAAATCTATATATATACTAGGTAAAGACAGCCTATTTCACAGTGCATATTAAAAAAACTTACAAAGGGTTAATGGAATTTAAATAATATATAGCCTGCAATCGTTTACGATAAATTCCGCATGGAATAGACATAGTTCTATGTAGATATGTTGAGTAGTTTTTAAGTGATTGGGGCTCAGATTGACTGAATTTTCTTGCGACTCCGTAAAATTACAATAACTTTTAATATAGTGAACCGATTTTAATGAAACCAAGACTAACTACTGGAGGAGGAGGATATGCTTTATTGTGAACTGAGTACTTTAGTACTGATGCACGTTCAAACAAACAGACAGACAGATATCTCTAAAAATGATTGAAATGTATTTTATTACTTATCCCAAGACACCTACAATAATTTTTATCAAAAAAATGTAAAAAGTACAAACACGTTAGATTTACATTCTTATTATATCTATAGAATAGATATGTACGAGATAAGCGCTTCCCAATTAACGTGTCAATACGGTACTTTCAGTAGTTCAGAGTTTCAGAGCTTAGAGGCCCGCTCTGCATCTCAGTCATCACCGTCGTCATATATACGAGTATGTGGACCTTCGTCCCACATTATGTAGGGTGCACATCACAGCGCATCAAGCCCTATTCAGCATAAACAACTAGTAGGTAATTCTTAACAGGAATCCTATTCCAATCTTTTCAAACAGACAGAGAACATACATATTCTAGACAAATTCACATTTTTATTGTAGACAGAAACAGTACATTAGAAATCAATTAATTATCTCCGCATTGATTCAGTCGCGGAAACACAATCACAAATAGTATTCATCGTCGCGCCACCTTCATGTGACCGCAGCTGATAGACACCGGACGAACAGACAACGTTCTTACGCGCCATTCTCTTACTTAGGTATTTGATAATGAAGTGCCTGTAAGGATAGAGTACCGGAGCCGTCGCCGTGCTGGCTACAGCATTCTAAATGAGATATTAGAGTTTTAAACATCCCAAATAGTTGTTCTGTTCCGAGCGATGCTACGCGCCTCCCCGGACGGTTTATTAAATAAGTATATAGAGGATAATTCTCTACCACAATAAATATCTATATTGTCAATTACAATCTCCAATAAATAAGAAAATTAATTATAGTCAATATCCAGGCGTATACACTTCCATTTAAATTATATTAAAGTGTCATAACATAAATGGTAAGTATTGGGTTACAAAATACGTAGCCATTTACAAAGATACACTACATACGGTTTGTTCTATTTCTTATAGAAACCATTTGCGTATTATGTGTGGGGCTAATGATAGATATTACACATTTTATTGTTTCTTTAGAGTTGAATGTTGAGACGCAAGAATGGGAAGTTATCATTTAGTGATACTTTAATTCACTAACAGACTTAACTTGAAACAGAAAATAACTAAATAAATGTAAACGAGTAACGCGGGAATGAATCGTGAACTAAATGGTATTGTCGCAACGTTGTTCGATTAGCTCTCGTTCCGGGCGGGTGGCGGCTCACTTCCAATTAAGTTATTACAGGCGCCTCTGGAGACGTTGAGTCCCTCTCGTACTCCGCCCTTACTGCGCTACTGCAATTCCATTCGGAATAAAACCTGGGGCTTTTAAATTAAAATCATTTCTTCGAAAGTTACCTTAGCTCGGGTACTTCAGCCTTATTAAGATCGGATCCCTGTTACATTTTTTTATTTTTAAATTACTTAAACTTTTATTATACTACATATTTTATTGGCTATAGACCAACACAAACAAAGTGTACATTTATCAGTCTACACCTCTGGCGGATACATACTAATATCATAGACAGCGAGAACTAATGATATTACCTATTTTATTCCTTTTTTATCAGAATGCAACATTTAACTAAGTGACAAGTATCATGTGTACCCAAGTATTTGATTGTATTACTTCTTTATCATAATGAAAGTCACAAATTCGCAAGTAACAAGTTGTAACCAGAGTTAATAATTGTTTGAGTGAAATCCTTTAAATGAGGCCCGCGCTCGCCAAGCCGCCCGCCGAGCCGCTCGTGCCGCGAGCCACGCCGCACGACACCAAGCACACAGAGCACGAGGACGCCGAACCTGATCTCATACCGAATAATTACTGTAAGTACATTACTCTTTTTAACCTATTTATCGACAACCTTTAATGATTCCAGATAAGTACAAACCGTGAGGCAAACGATGGTGCGCGGCATATATTATTTATTTAAAATATAACCTTTTCAATATCCCTTTTTTTTCTCGAACTGACTACGCTATTGACCTGGCAGGGTCTTCACAGCTTCACCGGACTACTAAGGTTAAGGACTAAGGTTACTAAAAAAAAGTGTGTCTGTACTTCTGGAGGAGGAGGATATGCTTTATTGTGAACTGAGTACTTTAGTACTGATGCACGTTCAAACAAACAGACAGACAGATATCTCTAAAAATGATTGAAATGTATTTTATTACTTATCCCAAGACACCTACAATAATTTTTATCAAAAAAATGTAAAAAGTACAAACACGTTAGATTTACATTCTTATTATATCTATAGAATAGATATGTACGAGATAAGCGCTTCCCAATTAACGTGTCAATACGGTACTTTCAGTAGTTCAGAGTTTCAGAGCTTAGAGGCCCGCTCTGCATCTCAGTCATCACCGTCGTCATATATACGAGTATGTGGACCTTCGTCCCACATTATGTAGGGTGCACATCACAGCGCATCAAGCCCTATTCAGCATAAACAACTAGTAGGTAATTCTTAACAGGAATCCTATTCCAATCTTTTCAAACAGACAGAGAACATACATATTCTAGACAAATTCACATTTTTATTGTAGACAGAAACAGTACATTAGAAATCAATTAATTATCTCCGCATTGATTCAGTCGCGGAAACACAATCACAAATAGTATTCATCGTCGCGCCACCTTCATGTGACCGCAGCTGATAGACACCGGACGAACAGACAACGTTCTTACGCGCCATTCTCTTACTTAGGTATTTGATAATGAAGTGCCTGTAAGGATAGAGTACCGGAGCCGTCGCCGTGCTGGCTACAGCATTCTAAATGAGATATTAGAGTTTTAAACATCCCAAATAGTTGTTCTGTTCCGAGCGATGCTACGCGCCTCCCCGGACGGTTTATTAAATAAGTATATAGAGGATAATTCTCTACCACAATAAATATCTATATTGTCAATTACAATCTCCAATAAATAAGAAAATTAATTATAGTCAATATCCAGGCGTATACACTTCCATTTAAATTATATTAAAGTGTCATAACATAAATGGTAAGTATTGGGTTACAAAATACGTAGCCATTTACAAAGATACACTACATACGGTTTGTTCTATTTCTTATAGAAACCATTTGCGTATTATGTGTGGGGCTAATGATAGATATTACACATTTTATTGTTTCTTTAGAGTTGAATGTTGAGACGCAAGAATGGGAAGTTATCATTTAGTGATACTTTAATTCACTAACAGACTTAACTTGAAACAGAAAATAACTAAATAAATGTAAACGAGTAACGCGGGAATGAATCGTGAACTAAATGGTATTGTCGCAACGTTGTTCGATTAGCTCTCGTTCCGGGCGGGTGGCGGCTCACTTCCAATTAAGTTATTACAGGCGCCTCTGGAGACGTTGAGTCCCTCTCGTACTCCGCCCTTACTGCGCTACTGCAATTCCATTCGGAATAAAACCTGGGGCTTTTAAATTAAAATCATTTCTTCGAAAGTTACCTTAGCTCGGGTACTTCAGCCTTATTAAGATCGGATCCCTGTTACATTTTTTTATTTTTAAATTACTTAAACTTTTATTATACTACATATTTTATTGGCTATAGACCAACACAAACAAAGTGTACATTTATCAGTCTACACCTCTGGCGGATACATACTAATATCATAGACAGCGAGAACTAATGATATTACCTATTTTATTCCTTTTTTATCAGAATGCAACATTTAACTAAGTGACAAGTATCATGTGTACCCAAGTATTTGATTGTATTACTTCTTTATCATAATGAAAGTCACAAATTCGCAAGTAACAAGTTGTAACCAGAGTTAATAATTGTTTGAGTGAAATCCTTTAAATGAGGAATGCGATGTGACCGATCAGCGTCGGAGGCGGCGCTGGGTGTGAGCGGCGTGGTGGGCGCGGCGGGCGCGGGCGCGGGCGCGGTGTGCGCGCTGGTGGCGGGCGCGTGCGCGGTGTCGGTGCG
>MU158703.1:2127543-2140642 GCA_015888305.1 Antheraea pernyi
GGCCCGCGCTCGCCAAGCCGCCCGCCGAGCCGCTCGTGCCGCGAGCCACGCCGCACGACACCAAGCACACAGAGCACGAGGACGCCGAACCTGATCTCATACCGAATAATTACTGTAAGTACATTACTCTTTTTAACCTATTTATCGACAACCTTTAATGATTCCAGATAAGTACAAACCGTGAGGCAAACGATGGTGCGCGGCATATATTATTTATTTAAAATATAACCTTTTCAATATCCCTTTTTTTTCTCGAACTGACTACGCTATTGACCTGGCAGGGTCTTCACAGCTTCACCGGACTACTAAGGTTAAGGACTAAGGTTACTAAAAAAAAGTGTGTCTGTACTTATGTACACGCGTTAGAAGTTATACTTCTTTGGCGTAACAAGATAAAAGTCTTCTCAAAAATTTTATCTTTCGCCTTATTCTACGTTTGTAGAAGAAACGACACTAACAATAGAAAAAGTTGACATTAGTTAATTTCAGGGTGTCGGTTTTTCGTGACGGTGTGCGCGCGCATCATAAAAATTTACTCTCATCATTTTGCCCTAACGCGCCAAATGAAGTATAACTTCAAAAACAATTACTTTAGGGAATAAATCAATATTAATCATTTAAAGTATTAGAAGCTATATTAGAATTGCTTCGTGTATCATTAATAATACAATACTTATTATATATAAATAAACTTAAAGTATCTCTTGTTTGTTCGTGGTAATTGATTATGTCAGTACTTTTCCCGCAAGCAGAGCGGCTTTCAGAGTATTCAATGAATGACTGAATTCTTTATTGCACTTTTGATTTGTACACTGGCGAGCTTAATGCCATGAGGCATTTTCTTTCAGCTAACCAGCGGTATTGCTGTTAAGCAAGAACTTTTGTTGATAGTGCCTAAATAAAGCTAATGCTAAATAAAGCTTTATAGTCGTCTTTCTCATTGACCGAACAAAATGCAGCAATGCAAGAACACTGTTACTTCACGTGGGTGTTTCTGTGGGTCGGGTGGTAGTACCGGGGGCGAGCCGCCGTTCATGCTGAAACCAGTAATAGCTTCAGCGTGTCTCTGTCACCTACTAAAAAGTAGTATTCTCGTAAATGGAACCGTAGACACCAGCTAGTATTAATCATAAAAATATACTCGAGAAACTTTCATGATAATATAATTGTAAGGATAATAAAAACGTAGCAGAAAATTATAAATAAATGGTGAGGGACGTAACTGCTTTTAAGCTTTATGCTTTATAGCTGCGTTACGTCGATATGCTCAGATTCAGCCCATGTAAACTGCAGTTCAGACGCGGTACAACCGGTCGCCGCCCCGCTACACGCTACTCGCAAGCCTTCGCCTCCGCTTTACTAATTACTAATATGTTCGTTGGTTAATATTTAACAGTTCCTTTCAATTATTTATAAGGGTTTGCGACGCTCGCGTTCATAGTAACAACCTGTAATACGAAGTAATTCAGTTTTTGCTCCCTGTGACGTCACTGGAACCGAACTGTCTTTATGTCTAAACGTTGCATACATACAAACTATATGTAGCTTCAATACTTAACACATTGCACAAGATTCTGGAATGTAACCTTTTTCTCCTGACAACTATACATGCGCTATAAAACATATTCGTATATTGGTAACGAACTGTGTTCGCGTGGCGTTTCATGTATGCAACCAGTGCTAAATAAAACCGTAGGTAAATAAGGCGTAATAAAATTCGACGTCGACGATTCAACCGGCCCACGTCCTTTGCGAACGA
Source organism: Antheraea pernyi (assembly GCA_015888305.1). Classification (NCBI taxonomy): domain Eukaryota; kingdom Metazoa; phylum Arthropoda; class Insecta; order Lepidoptera; family Saturniidae; genus Antheraea; species Antheraea pernyi. The sequence goes on from MU158703.1 coordinate 2,129,303, forward strand.
TTCTGTTCTTCGAACCGCAGTGTGGCACTATGGTTACTGTCCAATCATTGCTAACACAGTGAATGTACTTATCTGATTCTCGAGGTACGGCGTAATACTCAAAAAAATAGTTAGATAGACCTTAAACATTACTTTATTTTTATTTGATCGATATGCGACTGCATGGCATAGCCATGTATTTATACATGTAATAAATGGGTCATTTTTTTATATCATAGGAGACAAACTAACGGGTGGGTCACCTGATGTTAAGTGAGCACCGTCGCCCATAAACACTAGCAACACCAGGGGAGTCGCAAGTGTGTTGCCAACCTGTGTATGGGCGGAGGAGGAAGGGGAAGGGAAAGTAGGGGGGAGCGGGGAAGGGAGGGTGCCTCCGGCGCTCTGACTGACCGAACGAAAAGCAACAATGCAAGCACCTATTACTTTACGTCGGTTTTCTGTGGGTCGGGTGGTACTACCCCGGGCGAGCCAACACATTCATGCTGAAATCAGTAATAGCTTCAGCGTGGCTCTACTACCTACTAAATTCATTTGTCATCGAATATTAAAGGTGGGTTAATTATTATCCATAAGGGATTTCCCCATGTTAATAAAAAAAATACATTTTCCCCAGTCTACAGTAAAGTAACTAATCTCATTCTCGTTCATTTACTACCAAACGCTTTTAGGTTAACCAAACAAAATTAAGATTAATTGCATTCAGATTAATTATATTTCATATTGATTCAGTTCTCACTATGTCTATAACACATATAACATTCTCCAGTTTTTCTCGCCATTTTACCAGCCTACTCTGGACCTCGGTAGCATCTTCGCCGACAAGAACAATATCATCAGCAAACAGCATACACCAGGGTGTCTCCTCCTGTATGTCTGATGTTAACGCATCCATAACAAGAAGGAATAAATAAGGGCTTAAAGCTGAACCCTGGTGCAAACCTACAGCCACATTGAAATTATTGGTAACTCCAGCTTCGGACCTAACGTGTGTTTTGGCTTGACTGTACATACAACGAATAAGTTGTAGGTACTTCTCAGACACTCTTTTCTTTTTCAGTGCCCACCACAGAACATCTCGGGGTACTCGATCATATGCCTTCTCCAAATCAACAAACACCATATGCAAATTCTTATGTACACGTCTGTATTTTTCACACAGTTGCCTAAGTGCGAAAATGGCATCAGATGTCGCACGTCCAGGCATAAACCCAAATTGATTCGGAGTCACTTCAGTCTCATCTCTTATTCGTCTCGCTATCACCCTTTCCCAAATTTTCATACTGTGTGACATCAGCTTTATTCCTCGATAATTATTACAGTCCTGCACATCACCCTTATTCTTAAAAATAGGCACTATTACGCTATCGCGCCATTCATTTGGGATCGCTTCCTCTAGCAATATCTTATTAAAAAATAAAGTCAGCCACATCCACCCATCTACTTTTAAAAACTTCCATACTTCAACCGGTATGCCATCTGGCCCAACGGCTTTTCCGTTTTTCATACCATTCACAGCTTTTCTTACTTCATCCTCACTTATTTCTTGTACAACGCCTAAATTTGACGGTACGGTCTCTAACTCTCCGGTCCTGTCATTTTCTTCATTCATCAGTCTTTCAAAATATTTCTTCCAACGACTCTTTATGTCCTCATCATTCATCAAAACTTTTCCTCCATCGTCTTTTATACATTTAACGTGTGTAATATCTCTTGTATTATTTTCTCTTACTTTTGCTAATCGATACAAATATTTTTGTGTTTGTGAGCTCTCTAGTGATTGGTACAAATCATCTTGTACTTTAGCTCTAGCAATAGCAACTGCCCTTTTTGCATTTCTTCTACATTCTACATACATTATTCTCTTATTTTCTTTAATCGTACTATCTTGGTCTTCAATACATTTCCATTCATTGAAAGCAGTTTTTTTTTCTTTCAAAGCCTTTTGTACGTCTTCGTTCCACCACCAAGTATCCTTATCTATCTTTCCTCTTCCTTTCGTTACACCAAAAACATCCTTTGCTACGTTCCTTACACATGTTGCCATTTCATTCCAACATCCACTAAAAACTGTATTGTAACGTATAATGTATTTGAAATATATATATGTTAAAAAGATGTACCCAATCGAGTTTCTTGCCGGTTCTTCTCGGTGACTGGGTTGTTTTCCGAAGCGGTGGTAGTTTTGACGTTCATAAGCGCCTTATTAGGGCCTAAACTGAATAAAGTATTTTTGATTTGATTTGATTTGATAATTGTTACAGTCCTGCACATCACCCTTATTCTTAAAGATAGGCACTATTACACTATCGCGCCATTCATTTGGGATCGCTTCCTCTAGCAATATCTTATTAAAAAATAAAGTCAGCCACATCCACCCATCTACTTTTAAAAACTTCCATACTTCAACCGGTATGCCATCTGGCCCAACGGCTTTTCCGTTTTTCATACCATTCACAGCTTTTCTTACTTTCTTGCCGGTTCTTCTCGGTGACTGGGTTGTTTTCCGAAGCGGTGGTAGTTTTGACGTTCATAAGCGCCTTATTAGGGCCTAAACTGAATAAAGTATTTTTGATTTGATTTGATTTGATAATTGTTACAGTCCTGCACATCACCCTTATTCTTAAAGATAGGCACTATTACACTATCGCGCCATTCATTTGGGATCGCTTCCTCTAGCAATATCTTATTAAAAAATAAAGTCAGCCACATCCACCCATCTACTTTTAAAAACTTCCATACTTCAACCGGTATGCCATCTGGCCCAACGGCTTTTCCGTTTTTCATACCATTCACAGCTTTTCTTATGAGTACATATTAAAAACGAACAAAAAGACCAGCGTCAAGTTTTCTAAGATATATTACGTCCGCTAATGACGGTATATCCGCAAGATTTGTTCGTAGGTTCCGAGGTTTCCGAGAGGCTCGAGTACGTGGCTCGCGTCCGAAAATGAACTCCGGTTCGCCAATCGTATCATCATTATGTAAATATGTAAAGTTTTTGCTACACGCGTTCCTTGTTAGCGAGGACACGTGCACGAACATCATGAGTTTCGCTGAGTTACAGTCATTACCCTCCACAAATCATAACTCACTAATGTTCTCACAAAATTTGTAGAAGCTTTCCAATATAATATTTTAACTTGGTCTCTTTAGCTGTGTGTGATACAATAATAGGAAATATTAATTATAAAACTTTATCGTTCTACTTTGTGTTGGAATATGCGTTAATCAGATACATAATCAAAGTAACCAACATCGCTTATTGAATATTATTGAGTGGTTATTCTATAAAATTACTAGCGGGCCCGGCGGACGTTGTCCTGCCTTGTTAATAAAACAAATCCTAAAAGTCAACCACAACGCCACCTACCGGGTTTAGTTGTGAATATAGACCATTCCTGAATCCGCCTGAACACTCACAAAAAAATTCATCAAATATCTGTCCAACCGTTTAGAATGCTTCTTACACACCGCCAGAAGAATTATCACTACGCATTATAAAGCAAAGTCCTCCGCCGCGTCTCAGTATCTGTATGTCTATCTATTCGCAATAAACTCAAAACCTACTGAGCAGATTTTCATATGGTTTTCATTAAAAGATAGGGTGATTCACGAGGAAGGTTTAGTTATATAATTTGTCAAAAAAACGTAGCGTGGAGCACCGACAGCGCTCGCTGTTTGATAATGTGGTTACTCCGTAACCAACTGAAACTTATGCGTATTCTTGTATTGTATTCTCTTGATTTTCTATATTTTGTAAATTGTGTACCAAAGTCTTATATTTTAAAGGATACTGGCCAAAACTTTAATCAACTCGATATGGCATAGCCGCCAACACGATGCGACAAACTGCCTCAGTGCGTGCGTGTGCTGAGTAATATGTAAATGATCAAACTTTGTATTCTATTAATATGCTCAATTTAGGCCGAGAAACTTAACGCTTAACCGCAACCCGCCTCGCTCCACTACTCAACTATCGCTGTACAAGTTTGTGCTCGACGTAGATGCTCACGTGCTCATCGGGAACAGATTGAAGTGCTCACAGTGCTCACGTGTTTTTGTGCTCGTCTCGAGACGTGTGGAGCCCTCGTATGTGGCGCACTTAGTCTTGTTGCTTTCAAATTATATTTTCATTAATTATTTTAACGTAACCCACCCTAACTATTTATTGATAAATCTTGAAAGTTTCGCTGAAATTACTATACTCGGATTAGAAAATTACATTTAACCTTAGTTATTGCCATATAAACTTGTTTTAACGACGATTGTAATAGTCCCGTTGTTTGATGTGCAATTGTTTTTTTTACTAAATAATTAAATCTAAATATATAAAAATCTAGTTTTGATGTTTGTCCACGATGAACTCCATAACTACTTAACCAATCTTCATGAAAGTTGGCATTCATGTATAATTTGGTCCAACTTGAGAGATAGGATAATTTATATTTCGATTAATGCCCTCAATATTATTTAATTATAAATTAAATGGTTGTTTTTTTTCCTCGAACTGACTACGCTGTTGACCTGGCAAGGTCTTTACAGCTTCACCGGCTTACTATTAAATGGTTGTCAATTTTGATTATCATTATTAATCGTAAATTTTAGCTGTCTCAAACAGATGGCGCGTTAAGTGAGTTTGTTTAACAGAAAACTGTAGAACCAACTGTTATAAATGGCGCTACGTTTTAATTTTGAATTTCTTTTTCAATAACGAAGCCACAGCAACATATGGCTGAGTCAGTTAGTAATTTATATATATTAATACGCGAAGAAAAAGCTTTGTACACCTTTTTAAGAACATTGCACGCGCACGATGCAACTTGGGACATGGAACAGTTATAGTTTCTATAGAGAAAAAATGCAGAACGATAAAATGTACATACAATGTATATTACAGATGTTTACGTGCATACTGAATGTCAAACTTACATTATTTTGAGATCAAGCAGTCGCTTCGAGTAGAGATCAATACTTTAAAAGTTATATATGTATAGTACACATTTCCATAATTATACAATTAATATATAATGATGTATTTATACATATACGTTTATATAAATTATAATACTAGAAGATTTTAAAAATATGTATGTAATGATTATAAACATACCCCTTTGACAAAAGAACCGTAGTAACGTTCAAACATTAAAAAATCATGAATTACCGTCAAAGAACACTGGACTATTTATATTAAATAGCTAATTATAAAGTTTATTTTAGCATCGAATACGTTTGAAATTAAAACAAACGCACGGTCATTACTTATTCCTGATACAGTATACGTGTATTTAAAAAAGGGTTAATATTTTAATAAAGTATTAAGTAAATATAAATAATAAAATTAATGTAATCACATGTGACAGTACCCACGACTGTTATACAACTTTATGGACTTACATAATTATTAATTACTAGAGAAATGTACGGGTTGATTCGTTTTAATATCATTATAATGATACAGACGTAACGGTCAGTGAGCACAGTGGCGCCCCTCCTCCCACACCTACACGGGTCTAATTAACGAACACGTTAATAATTAAAACTGCGCATTTCAATATGTACACCAACTTTTAGGTTGACTAGTGGGCGCCCAGTGGTCGACATTCGACCAAATTTCATTGATTTTTTTAAAGTTTGAATAATCTATAATTAACGGTTTTCATCGTGGCTAGACAGTTATTTGCCACTTTTTTTTTAAACTATATAAAAATTTTAAAAAACTATCTCTAAATGTAAATTTAAATTAATTATAAATTTGAAACAAAAAACAGACGTTTACATAAGGTGGTAAGCTTGCTAAATTCTAAGTAAATATAACTTTACGAAAATAAAGAATTTTATCGCAACATACGACACAATTTTCAATTAATTTTACACGGCACCATTGGTGGGTGGCTGGTATTTCTGGATGATAACGAATTAAATGTAGTTTGTACGTTATAGTGATATGCCCAGTATCATTGTTTGGAAAAGTAATGGATACACAATAGAATCAAATGATGAATCCAAAAAAAAGATGTTTTAATACTACCAACTACCATTAACTTTTGAAAATGAATTCATTTTTGTTCAAAATTCATCATCAACTGTACTAAATATAATTGCTAGACCAGGTTGAACTGCATCATTGTAACCACGGAGATCTAAGTCATAGATTACTTTCATGAGCAAACAAATTTTCTTATTTTGATTTTACATAGTATTTTTTAACTCATTTTTATTGAATCATCATTTGAAGTGAGTTCACCATAAAAAAATACTAAACATTAAAATATTGACATTGACTTTGGTAATATTGCTTTACTCTTATGAAAACATGAAATGAAAACAGTCCTGTCGCCTAAAAATTTTGACACTCAATAAAACCAAAGAGAATAATTATTTCAGTGGTTCCATAAATTTACTAAATATAAATTATTTATCAATTAATTATTAATATATATTATGAACTTACATATTGTATTATTATAAAATTAACCTACAGTTTGACCAGTTGATTTCAAAGGGCATGTAAGGCATGCAACGTCAATCATGTTAAAAATATTGAAAAGGTAATTGGAACGTAAAACTAAAATGACGGATGTTAATAAGTCTTTCATTTACATGTGTGTATATGTTGTGTAAAATTCAAGCAGTACCTAGTATGAGTAATGCATATTTTAATTAATTTAATGTATTTCTAATTCATTTTATATAAAAAAAATTCACTTCTCCTCCATATAAACTTTAACTGTGCCAAATTTCACGTTCATCAGTTCGCGCAATTCTCTTAAAAAGTATACTGGTACAAAGTTTTGGCTTCACGTATTAATATATAAGATACCTCGTCCAATCAAAGTTCTCCTTCAATCAGGTTCATTATTTAGTTGTAAAAATTGTGCGATATTATAGTATTTTATAATATACAATATTGTTTGCGTCCATTAATATACGTAATTACGTTTGCGAACACCATTTTATTTATCTCCATTATTAAACTGACACTTCTTATGGGATGGCTTTTAAATTTCTAATCTCAACCCTTTTTGTGTGACGAAAAGTGTTGGGAATAAACACAGTGTCGTATAGAGTGCTGAAAACACCGGTTCTCATACGATCGTCAAATGTAAGCAACGTCGTAGGTCGCTGTTTGTAGGTAATGAGGCTCAGAGAGGTAAGGTATACGGGGGATTGGGCGCGGGATATTCCATATAAACCGTCGTGTAATAATGAATACCTTTATCGCTTATAGAAAAACTCGCGCGTTGTACGGCGACGGCGGCGGCGGTGAACGCCATTAAATTTACGGTGGGATATGTTTTAATACATCCCCAAAGTGATTCCGCTAATGCCCCATTTACATTAGGGTACAATAAAGGTCAGCGGTGACTAATGACACCAACATTACAGTAAACTTATGAGACCCAAATATTCCTATAAAGTGTCAGCGAAACGAGCCTTAATTCTGACGTGACTCGCGGGGTCTGTGGAGTTCTTCTTTGGGCGTCTGAAATTCAAGCTTTTTATTGAGCGAGGTAAAATTCATTATAACGATTCATAAGGGCACAGAACGAGGTCCACACGTGTGCATCAGTACTGATTGCAGTGGGAGTCACACGGCTAACACCAAAGCTGCCTAATCGTATCTGGAAATGTTTGTGGAATGGAAGTGGTATTGAAAAGGTCAAGGCTACGGGATGGCAGGGGGGAGGTGTTGCGCTACATATATTCATGAATATTGATGCGGCATCGTGAATATTCAGACGTGTGACAGTCGCAATTGAAACCGAGCCGCGAAGTGAGCCAAGATGCTTTGTCACCACTATTTTCGTATTAACTAATCGTGTCGGTGCTATCACAGAACTCTATAAGCTAACTATTAAATTAAGGATGTGTTACTTACACATGATTACAATACTGTAATGAGGATCCGAGCTCAAACCGCTCGCGTCAGTTCGTTGGTTCTTCTATAAACTCACCAGGTGTACTGAACGTCTTACGAAAACTCAAGCTAGAACGCAATACCGAACTGAGTTAGATCACACTGTCGAGAGTGAGAGGTGTAGTGCGGGGATGTGGGTCGAAGCGGTGCCAATTAATTATTTCTTGTGTCGTGACTTACGCTCGCCTCCGTCTCTGAATGTAGTGATTAATCAGATTTTTTCCTCGGGATAAATGGCCGGGGCGTAGGATTGAGGCAGGATGGGTGGAGGTGAGGGAGAACCAAAATCTCCTGTAATTTATATGTAGAGCCGGATGCAGTACTGTGCCGGTGGCCGGCGCCGCGGTTCCTTCGCGCTCACACCTTAGGAAATTAGAAAATCCATGAATAACAGCCGGAGTGGGTACGGGCCCCTCCCCCACACCTACCGCCCAACTCTGAAGAATAGATTGTGAACTTTTTGACAGTGTTACGTTTTACTTTCGATTATATTTAATAAATGTGAAACGTATCGTATTTCTTTAAAACTCTAATAAACATTATGGTTAATGTGATAAGCTTACCATATGTCACGAGAATAACAATTACAGCGTACTTTTTTTTTTTTTTTTCGATCGGGATATGCTATTGACCAAGCAAGGTCTTAAAAACTTCACCGTACTACTAAGGCGAGCGCTTAAGGTACTCAGCCGATTCGTACATACACGACGACTACTGCACAAAATGTTTGAATTACAATCCATGTTCTTTCATCACTGCAGACCTCATGAGGCAGTAACCAGGGTTTGTCAGCTATTAGTATCCAATACCGTTTTTCGATATTTTTTATTAAATTATTATTATTATTATTTTTTTATACTATTGGCAGCAAACGAACATGCGGGTCACCTGATGGTAAGTGATCACCACCGTCCATGGACACCTGCGACACGAGAAGAATCACAGATGCGTTGCCGGCCTTTGAGAACGGAATAGGCTCGTTTTTTGAAAAAAGAAAAAAATATATTATTGTATAAGTGCTCTAGCGATTTATTACATTAAAATGCCACCGGTTTCGCGGTTCACAGTTCATTTCATTGTATGTTCATAGGTTTATAATGAAGGCCATCTAAAGTTGAGTGATAAATAAGTTTTAATTACAACCAATGTTATAAACATATAACGTACGAGTATTCAGTATTTTGGTGGCAGAGCACATTGATAAACAAATAAATTCACGCGTCCGTGTGTCATATTTAGTCGTGTGGCGCTGCGGTGACATATTATATCATCGACGACTCTATGCCTTCTATCGTAATCGTTACAACTCTTTCATAAATAAAAATTAAAAACTATGCATATAAATAAAGGCGACGTCTATGTGTCTCGTTGTAAACGTCCGTTTTTGTTCAAACTTCCATTCTGCTCAAATGGATTTTCAAGTAAACTTTGTGTTGTAATTAAAAAATAACAGAGTTCTGGTAATCTCTCATGTGATGTAATACAATTATTCCCGTTGCAGGTGATGGAGTGAGCGCACCTGCCCTCACCGCCCTCGCTGTACGCTCCCCCAGCAGAACCGCCTCGGTGAGATCAGCCTCCATATCAAATTTTGTTTTGTGATAAACTAAATATGTCTATACTGGTTCACGTGTAAAAATCTCAGTGAAAAGAAAGTTGTCGCTATAACTTCCTTGAGTTTGTTGGCACCGCGACGCCGCACCACGCTTCTATCCGAACGAGAGGCCCAACGATGATCATTTGAATTAATTAACTCTATGAATGAAAAGGAGAAAGTTTCTCATATTAAAATCAGTACCAAAAAAACCTTTTCCTCTCACCTGCGTGTGTGTGCGTGTGTGACGCGGCTACCGTTAAACCGTGAATCTATAAAGCGAAAGCTCATAAAGATTTCACGTACCACATAAACCGAAAATTTCTCAAAGGAACTAGGAGTTAGCGCGATTTTATCTAGTTAGATGTCGTTTATTTTATGTGACCGGTCGACTCGACACGGCCCCCACCGGTTGTGTTCCGCCGCCGGCGCCTCGCGTCGAGCCGGGTACCCGGACGCGGGATCGGGGGTCGGGGGAGAGGGGGGGGGGCACGGTCAGTATCTTTATTACGGTGTCCATAACCGGCGGTTTACGTCCCGTCGCAGATACGCGATCATATTTCTCTCTCGGGCAGAGTCCAACGTTATCCCCCTCCCTCCACCCGCCGTGTTATAACGGCAACGTCCAAATGTGACACTTCACACCCGAGAGTGATAGTGCATCGCGATACATACTCTATTACATAGCACAGATATTCATGCGGTTACTACGCGTGATTCTCATACTATCTATTCAGGGATTTTCTGTAATTTCATAACTTTATTAATCCGATGATGTTGTTTGGGTTCAGGTGAGCCGCAGAAACAGTACAACTAGGAACCCGACACCGCGACCACCTCGAACACGTGACTTCAAATATTTAAGATTCCGCTGAGATTAAAATGTCTGCCGATCTCTCTGTGTTAAACTTTATTATATTTACACAAAAACTTTAGAGCCGAGGCTCACCAATCAGAAACATGGAGCCCTTTATCAAACTCGGTTACGAACCGATAGACTAAGTGCCGGCTGTAATTTTTATACTCGGTTACCAATTTACTTGGAATTGCGTTTCGCTGTGACTAGAAGTAAAATATAATGAATAAAGTACATTTATATTTCAGCGATTGTGTGATTATGTTTCCACTTTATCCAATAATTTATTGCCTTCAATTTATCCTACATTATAAAAATAAAATGTCGGTATCGGAATAGTGCCATTAGTTTTAGCACCAACAATTTAAGTATAATTGAATCAATTTAAGCCGTTACCGATAGAATTCTGGAGTCTAGAAATTGTGTGAAAACACTATGTACACTATGACCTGACATGACAACAATTTTTCGTGTAAACTTTTATAATTGAGGAAAAAATGGTAGAAGAAACTAGAACGAAGTCCGGTGAGAATGGTGTGATTTTCGTGTTAATAAAATTTCACTGTTAAACGCGACACTATCATTACATAGTATAAAACAAAGTCCCCCACCGCGTCTGTCTGTCTGTCTGTTCGCCATAAGCTGAAATACTACTGAACGGATTTTCATGCAGTTTTACCAGTGGATACAGTGATTCATGAGGAAGGTTTTAGTATATAATTTGTTTTTTTTTTATAGTTAGGGCTGGACAGCGTCTGCCGGGACTGCTAGTATGGATATAATTCTAATTAAAATTGAATACAATCACACCAGTGTGAAACGAACGCAGTAACACATGCATAGTTTCAGGTGATTTACTATATTAGCGTATTAAATAGTAACCGGTGTTGGAACAGGTACCCTTCCAATGCAATGGACCGAGCGTCGGGGGGTCGTGGACGTGGGCCCCGGGTGCGAGGGGGGCGG
>MU158703.1:2146477-2169787 GCA_015888305.1 Antheraea pernyi
GCTTGACATGGTTCTTGAACTCACTATCAGGCAAATCGGTAATGTGTTTTGGAACTTTATTATAAAACTTAACACTATTACCTAAAAAACTGTTTTTGGATTTAGTGAGCCTGAAGCATGGAATGACCAATTTGTTGCTGTTTCTAGTATTTAAATTATGCTGGTCTTTTACTAGATCCAACATATCTGAATTTTTGCGGACATACATTAAATTATCTAGAATATATTGGGAGGGCAGAGTTAAGATACCGAATTCCTGAAACTTAGTCTTTAATGATTCGCGAGGCCTCATATTATAAATTGCTCGAACTGCTCATTTTTGTAATAGGAACAACAACCCAACAGCTGAAGGATTTGCTACAATTCCATTGGGAGCGAATACCGCAAGATGACATAAACAGTCTCATTAATAATCGTTAATAATCAATGAATAATCGTTGCCGACAAGTTCTGAATAGCAGAGGATACCATACTTTGTATTAAATTGTTCTATTCTTTCACAATAAATAAATTTTCTTTAGAAATTTCATTTTGTAAAAAAAAATGTTTAGTTTCTTATGTATCTTAGTTTCTACAGTATATTCTAATATTGTTCATTTCTGTTATTAAAAGAACTTATAAAGACAACAGTATAATTCTAACTACTGTGTAGTTTACTTGTAAATTCACCAACAAAAGTGAGTAAGCATTCTTTCTATTTACCATTGTAGTACACTCATCAAAAAAGTCTAAGCAACATGTATTAATTTAAATTTTAGGATGGTTCTTCACATTATAACGTTGTATTTTATGGTAAATAGAAAGAATGCTTACTCACTTTTGTTGGTGAATTTACAAGTAAACTACACAGTAGTTAGAATTATACTAATCAATAGAGTTGCTCACAAACTTTTTTTTTTTTTTTTTATTTATTATTTAATTTAGGGGCTTTTGACTTTAGTCATATCAGCCCCATCATAACCTAATTATACTAATGTTAATGCCTTTCATACGTCTTCTTTTATAAAATCATCTTTCACTCATTTCACATAGCATTTCAGCAACCTCACTCGAAGGTTTTGCTAAAATACTATGGAACATGCCGACATTCAATTTATTTAAATTATATTTTTTAATTAAATTTATTCTAACATTATTGTTCCTGCCACATTCCGTCAGAAAATGGTGAACGTCATCTATAATTCCGCAAGTTGTACAAAATGGTGAAGGACTTTTTTTCATTAAATATTTAAACTTTTGTGACGGATAATGTCCAGAACGTAACCTATGTAGTAAAATGACGTAGGACCTCTTCATTATTAAATCACAGAACCATGGTATACGAGGAGGTTGACTCTGTAAAGTCTTGTACCAAATACCCTTGTCTTTAGATCTCTCATCAAAATATTCTTTCCACATATTATAAATAGTTTTTTTACATTTTCCTAATATTTCAGAATAATGATTATAAATAAATACTTCTACACCATTTGATATTGCTAATTTAGCTAAGCGGTCAGCCTCCTCGTTACCCTTCAATCCTATGTGTGATGGAATCCATTGAAGTTTACATGTTATGCCATTGAGTTGCAAATAATGTATTTGTCTTAGGACTGTGTAAGCTATCGGTACTCCTCTGATACCAGAGGTGGAACGAGCTAAATGCTGAAGTGAGCTTTTACTATCAGTTAGTATAACAAACTTATCAGAACTAATTTCGATAGCAAATTCAAGAGCTTTTGATATGGCAAACATTTCAGCAGTCATAATTGATACATTATTTTCTATTTTGAAGAGGCCCCTGTTTTGTTCATAGTTAGTATAAAATGCTGCACCAAGACCACCGGTACTCCTTGACCCATCAGTATATATTTTGATCCAACCATTATATTTTTCTTGTATTTCTCTTGTTACCTTATATTTCAGAATACTTAAATTTTGATTTCTTTTTGCTTCTTTTATACTCTCTAGCTGAATTTTAATGCAACTTTTGGTATCAATATAATTAATCCAGACATCTAACGAAAATACATTTGAAATATAGGTTGAAAGAATTTTTAATGACTTCGTTTCGTCATATGTTCGAACAAGTACGGGTTTTGTTTTTCTACTCCAATATGTACTATGGCTTAGAGAACTGAGGTCTTGGAGATAATTTAGACTTTGATTATTTATAAATGTTTTAGCCTTAATACAAAATTTATTAGCTAAGTAGTATCTTCTCAAATGAAGTGGTTCAATACATAATTCGCATTCCATCACATGTATCGGTGAGCTTTTAATAAATCCTCCAATAATCCTCATTGCTGCGTCAAATTTTGAACTTGATAACTTTTTTAAACTTATTAGCGTGTTTCAGAAAACATAAATAAACTTTAAAAAAAAACCATGTGAGGTAAAAATTATGTACTTTTGATTAAATAACAATTTAAGAGCGTTAGAAGAAGGGAAAAGAATATGTCTCTGCAGACCAGTGTTACTTACCGTACTTACCGTGCTGTATTGTAATAATCTATATTAGCGACCTCTATAATTTGTTCCTTACTCTACAGAGTTTATTAATAAACAACTCATAATACGTTGAATAGGCTAGTTGAATATTACTAGTTTTCAATGTTGTGGGAAGATGTCGCTAAATACCCAAAATAAATATTATACATTAAGGTTCGTATTTAATACAGGTTATTGTCTAATGCTCGAAATTCGATCATAGTTAATTCAATTTTTAAGTTTTAATATTAAGAAAGAAAGAAATTTTACAATTTTTTTATAGATAGTACTAAAACTCGGTAATATTTACAAAATAAAAAAAATCAAAATTTGGGTAACTGAGGAAACATCTTTTCCTTTTCTATTTTATTAACGGACTCGATGCGATATCTTCTCTTATTGCAGCATGATAATGTGACGATATTATATAATCTAGAGTCATTCAAATATCCCAGCAATTATGTAGAGTGCAACCAAGTTATACGAGTTCATACCGCCAACACCGAATTACTTGGAAGCCGAGTGCAACGACACAACGCGACTCAACTGTATTCCTACTGTACAGAGTGCAGGAGCGCAAACTGCTGATTATTGGCCACCTAGAAATAGTGAAACAAAACACCAGCCGTGGCATCAAATCTTCTCAACTATCATCAAAATACTCTAAACGCGGTCGGATGATCAGTCGGGACCCCGACAACATTATCTAAACATTAAATATAAAATAATATGAGTAAACTAGAACATAAACAAGAAGACTATTCCATTGAAGTTCCTGAATAAAGTATCTAGAGACATCTACAAGACGAAATGCAAACTCGACCGTCAAATGAAAACTAGTACCAAACTAGACTATATTATAATAATATTAAACACATTAATATATTGAATATATTTATTCATAGTAAGTATATTATACATACAATTACATATAACTATTACATATAATTAATGAAGCAATCACTTTTTATATACTTAAAGCTGCTTATAAGGGATTACATTGTATACTGTAGTATATTTATTAGTTTTAATACTTAATAATACATATGTTAATGTAGGTATACTGTTAATTAAAACTAGAATTCTAAAGATTATTCATTTGTTTTCTAACGAAGCGCAATATTACGTAAATATCATAACAAAAGTGATTATATGTAGAAATAGACAAGTGAAAAAAAGCGTACACAATCGGTTAAATTACCTACAGTAGTATGTTATCAAAGTATAGTTAATTAATGTTTATGAATTCCGTAGTTGTTTCCGTCTCCTGATATCAGGTGATTACCAAGAATAATAGTCCAGTTTTTTTATTTTTTTATGTATTTAAATACTACAGACTTGCATAATAATACACTATGTGGAGCATATTAATTTATATTATTTCAGAGCGAGGGCTGCACTCTCCGACGCACATTCACTTGACAAGTTCTGACTATTGAAATGAAAAACCTGTTAAAAGTGGTCAAATGTAAAATAACTAGACGTATAGTCCGAGTCATCTTTTTTGGCCGCTCTGAATACAGTTTTAAGTTCAGTCTTGCGCATAGTACAGTCAAGAGGTTAATAAAAAAACAAAAACAGAATATCATTAAAGGCATTTAACATTTACGTTTATTAATCTTTAACTTGTCTCGATATTATACGTACAGTATATCAATCAGGTCCTAATGAATTATGATTCAAGTAGAAATTGGCCTGTTACATTAAGTAATAAAAATGTATCAGTATAACGACCACGTTGCTACTTTCAGAAGATTTTTCCGATTGTTTCGTCTTGTAAACAGACATATAGCATATAGTATATTTCCAAAGAATCAGAAATAAAAACGAACAAACAATAAATTTAAATCATTACTGGGGTAATTAAATAACAGTAAAAACTAGTAATGGACGAGTTGAATGAAAAAGTAATAGATAAATCTAAAATATTAACAGTTAGCTATATCATGTATTTGTCAGTTATAATTAAATCCAAATAAAATTTAATCAGCTGGTTTGTGAGCTTTGGTTGATCGCTTACTTTAACTGTATGATCCCCTTTATGCAGTATCTATTTCTATCTGTGGGATATATCTATTAACATATATTGTGCAGATATTATGCATGTTACAATACCGTTATTGTGAATAAAATACATTCATAATAAATAAATAATTTGCAATAAAAATAAAATAAACAACGCCTTTCATAGAAACATCATTTTACGAAGTGGATGGGTCTTCTAACCATGACAAATATACAAGAAAAAGAAAACAACGAAAATAGCAATAGCATGTAATTAACAACAACAAGACTAAATTGACTTCTGAATGCGACTGTACTGCGACTAGTAATGACAGGACACATGTGTCAACGTGGGTTAAATAGGGGGCGAGGTGCGCGCGCGGGCGAGCGCCGCTCCCCTTTTACCTCCCTACGTCCCTCTGATACCTAAATTTGTGTTCTGCGCATTTACTTCAGAGCGATTAAAAAGTTTGAAGCGGTCTATAAACGGATAATCAATCAATTATATTATCAAGTGACACAGAGTGCAGAGGAACATAGTGTAATATATTATTATAGTTATAGTATTTATAAAAACTGTGTCTATGAAATAAGCTAGCGTGTTGATGCGCGCGTGTGTGTGTGTGACGTCACTAGTACACCTCAACACTCTCCTGGTGATGCACGGTGTCCTGGCGGAACATTTCGACGTCGGCCTGACTGTCCGCGTGTATCACCTTCGCGCGGCCCTCCTGTAACAATCACTCACCACACTCATTCATTTCTATTCATTTGATTGTTATCCACTTGATAGCAACATGTGTACAGTACCCGAGATTACATTTGACACATCGAAGAGAAGAGTAAGACGTCCGGACAAGATCAGCTTGCTTCGATTTTATAAAGCGTTCTCTCTCTCGCACACGGCAATTATTTCGCTAGACAAAGATAACGCTATACAAAACCGAATTTAGCCAAGTATCTCTGTCTTCTTCCCGATGCGCTAAACCAAAAGCCGAGTACTGTATGAGCTATACCTATTTAAAATCTACATATATACACATATAATAAAACTGTACCGAACTAGGCCAAATCTGTACATAATTTTTTTTTTTTAATTATTATCGGGGTGGACTTATTGACGATATGGAAACAAAAAAAAAATTGTTTGTCTGTCTGTCTGTCCCTGTGCACATGTATCAAGTTTGTCGCATAAAACGCAAAGGGTTCTCAAGGATAACGGACGAAAATATGTCGTTAATAAAATTCTTGACGGATTTTGGTCAATTTTCTTTGTGCTTTATATAGCAGACAGATTAGCTAAAAAAAATTTTTTTATAATTAACTGTGCGACGCTTGACCTCTGTCACACCTGATGTAAAGTGAAGACGAGGCCTAGGATATAACGCGTTCACGCAGTAAATGCACATTCACTCTTCTTTTGAAGATTGCTACATCATATGCTTCAGGAAAAACAGACGCAGGCAGCGCATTCCACTCCCAACCACTTGAACATCGACGTAGAGTCGCCTGTCTTGTGGTATTTTATCGGCTACACTTTGGGGAATGTGCACAAGATCTGCACCAACTAATACCACCGTCTCCATTTCATCTCAGGACTACCAGACGCCGTACAGACCTCCATTCATTCGCGGTTGACATACCCTTCATCCGGACGAAGTGCTTCGCTTCGTCATTTATTATGCGAACCGCGAGGGAGTGGAATGCGCGCCCATTCAATCTTAAACCTACTCTCCAGGGTGTACCCATACCCGTTGCCGATAACATCGAGCTCCTCGGCATAAATTTAAACGCCAAGCTCAACTATGGACGTTCTATTGAGGCTAAGGCTAAAATGGCTGCAAAAAAATTGGGGGTCCTTTTCAGGGTGAGGCGATACTTTACGCCGGAGCAACTTCTTAATCTGTATAAGTCCCAGATAAGGCCGTGTGTGGAGTATTGCTGCCACCTTTGGGACGGGTCTGCCAAATACCAGTTGGCCTTGCTAGACTCCGTTGATCACAGAGCTCGAAGACTTATCGGTAACGACCCACTGATAACAGCCAAACTGCAACCACTTGAACATCGACGTAGAGTCGCCTGTCTTGTGGTATTTTATCGGCTACACTTTCCTCAGGGGTCAGTACTCTCTGCAACGCTATTTCTGCTATTTATTAACGATCTGCTCAAACCCGGTACCCTCGGGTACGCAGACGATAGCACCGTTACAGAGAGTTACATATCGGGACCTCGTGCTGACCGGAAAGAAACTGATAGTCTGAGAGAAGATATGATCAACCGCATGAACTCGGCACTTAAAGTTGTATCTGACTGGGGCGATGCAAACCTTGTTGAGTTTAACGCTACAAAAACTCAGGCATGTCTGTTCTCCATGAAACGTAGCCCATTTAATCATAAACCTACTCTCCAGGGTGTACCCATACCCGTTGCCGATAACATCGAGCTCCTCGGCATAAATTTAAACGCCAAGCTCAACTATGGACGTTCTATTGAGGCTAAGACTAAAATGGCTGCAAAAAAATTGGGGGTCCTTTTCAGGGTGAGGCGATACTTTACGCCGGAGCAACTTCTTAATCTGTATAAGTCCCAGATAAGGCCGTGTGTGGAGTATTGCTGCCACCTTTGGGACGGGTCTGCCAAATACCAGTTGGCCTTGCTAGACTCCGTTGATCACAGAGCTCGAAGACTTATCGGTAACGACCCACTGATAACAGCCAAACGACCACTGGCTTTACTTACATCTAGATTGCGAAGTATGTTACGTACGTTCTTATTACGTATTACAATTTCCGGCATACTATTATCGCACATAGGAATAGTGGGCGGATTTTTATTGGCATCTAAGAAGAAGTTCGCAAGCACATCAGATTTCTCCATAGCTGAATGAGCCAGTGTTCCGTCAGGTTTTAACATTGGAGGCAACGACAGCTTTCGAAAGTTAGCCTCAAACGTTTTAGCAAGAGACCAAAAGGCTTTGCTACCAGTCGGACACTTAGCAAGCTTTGATCCTACATGTCCGACGTATTCGAAACGGGCCTTTCGAAAAGTTTTCTTGCAAGCTTTTGCAGCTTTATTAAACTCTATTTTGTTCTTTTTAGATCCGGGGACTTCTGGTTACGTGCTGAAACCCATGCTCGATAAGCTAACTCCTTTGTCTTTTCCGCTACGGCACAGTCTAATACGTCCAAAAATGGAATGTAGTATTCCATACCCAGACGCCTCACCTCCGTGACAGCTACTGCACAGCTTGATGGATTTTTAGAGGTAAAACAAGTCTGTTGCCAAGGATAAGATGCAAAGAAGTGCCGCCATTCATCCCAATTAGCCCAATTAGACTTGTATCGCCAAATTCTTCTGGTGCCCTTGAGACCTTTGTCAGTAAGGGGGTAAGATGAAATGGACCTTACCAGACAGTGATCGGAACTACCCAGAGGAGCTGAAACTGAAATAGAGTATCTGTCTGGGCTAGAAGTCAGCAGAAGATCTGAAATCCCCCAGAAATACCAGTTCTGCGGTAGGATACCGCTGCTGTGCAAGTTCTGCTGTTGCCATGAGGTGTTCGAAGAATCTGGTTGCCTCCTGGTCCCCGGTATGCGATCTGTATGCTCCAACGTAAATAGTCCTTTCCGAACCTGAGTCAGCAAATATGCATTGTGTCGAGAAATAACGATCTTCAAAGTTTCGAAGACGCCGATAGCAGATGTCATCACGAATGTATGCACAGACGCCAGCACGTTGGATGAAATGGTTTTCCAAGGTATACCCTGGATAATTAAGGTAGGCATCATCGTCTGGGCAACGTATCTGGGTTTCTGTCAGGAAGAGTAGGTGCGGTTTGACAGTTTCAAGATGGTGGTGAACTGAATTTAGGTTAGAGTGTAGACCTCGGATGTTGGTGAGGTGCAGTTTTAGTGGGAGGAAGTGCTGCCGCTGTTTAACCTTTCTTCTGTATTTAGACCTTTTCATATTTGTTGTAGAGTGAATTTTAGGAGAATAATTAGGGGATGAGGTAATGCGTGTCCGATCAAGCAGCCTTCAAGCAATGCAACGCTGATGAGTAGCTCATTCGGAGACTGCGGGGACGCCCAAACCCCCCCGAAAATGGCCGTCGGGTCCTCCCATCCGGTCGCCAACCGGCACGACGGAGCATTCCGGGATTTTTCGCGAGGCGGCGGGGCAGCCTTTCATAGGTGGCTAACCTACTACTTGTGCCCCCTACAACCTGCGGTCGGCCAGCGGTGCACCGTGCTTTGGATTCCGCTAGCATCCAGAATAAAAAGTAATATTTCATCTCACTATGCTTCTTAAAACAAAATCAAATAACAAAAAAATTACCGTTGGGTTCCGAACCGACGTTTCCATCGGTCTGTATAATGTACAGTACGTGATAATTGAGCTTTTTCTTTTACGTGGGGAAATCCCTTATGGATACACCACTCTCTCGGGGGAGAAAGTGGGTTATGTCCGACTCGCACGGACTAAAACCCCACGGTGTACGTCTGCCGCTATAGTTGGGGCGACACGAGATCTCTATAGATTTCATCGTGCCGCCCCAGCGGTTGGCCCAGCAGCGAAAGCGCCGCCGCCGGGCCCCGTCTTATTAGGAGACAGCCGGGTACACACCGGCCGTCTCCTCCGTCCGCCGGACCTGCGCAATGGGAAGATGGGCCCCCCGACCCATCCTCCCTAGGTCCGGTTACGGTGGGAGGAGGCGGCGGTTAAACTGCCGCCTCCTGCCTGTCCTCCGTTGGCGGAGACGGCCACTTTGAGGGTCCTCCTCCCGGACCCTCTCCGCCGCCTCCTTCTGCGAGACAACTTCCTCGCAGAAGGAGGCCATACGTTATAATTGAGCTACGGTAACATGACGTTTCTATCCGTAATTATAAATCAGTTGAATTAGAAACAAATATAAAGTAAATTTTCAAAAAAAAGTATTAACCGACTTCAATATCAATCGAAAACCCATAAAGCACTAAAAAGCGGAAAATAAATAGTTTATCAAATTAACCAAATTAAATACAACATATGAATATGTGTGCTACCTAGAGTTGTATTGGAAGTCGGTGCCAACCAAACCGAAAATCATATCATCTACATAAGTACAAAGTTTAAGTCCACTCTCGCGTCTCTGTAATACAAAAATTTTGGTTGGTACCGACTTCCAGTACATCTCTAGGTAGCACACATATTCATATGTTTTATTTAATTTGGTTTATTTGATAAACTATTTATTTTCCGCTTTTTAGTGCTTTATGGGTTTTTGATTGATATTGAAGTCGGTTAATACTTTTTTTGAAAATTTACCTTATTACTCATTGAGCATTTTGGAAATACAGTAATGTTGCTTACATTAATTTGGCGATAACTTTACAAAACAACACTTTACCATGTGAGCAGAATAATTCTTCGCTCAACAATATTAGTACGGTCTTTCTAGATTGGGTTTTATTTGTAAAAAAAAAGAAAATAACGTAGTGTGGGAGATCATTGCGTATGCAGTAGGTGTGGGTGAGTTTAAGGAAAGCAGTACAATACCTTGGGATGCATGAGTATGAAGGGCAGCTCCGCGACGAGCTCTCCGCTGAGCGCGCCCAGGTACAGCTTCACCTTCACGCTGTAGCTGACCACGATGCCGAACGCGTCACGCTGTTCCGGATCCAGCAGGCTGCATCACAAGTGAAACGTTATATTGGTTTGGTCGCTACTATGTATCCTGAAGTGATACTAGTGAATTAATGCTTGTCACATCGGAGGATATCATTTCAAATCTTTCGACGAGGTTATTATAACTTTCTGGCTAGAGAAAGTATCCTGAGTGACTACTTTCATTTTATCAACAAACACTGATAACATAATAATATCCCTTGATGCGTTGTTGCTTGATTGTCGAGCAACTACAGAAAAAACATTCTATGAATCTGGTTGATAGAGACAGGTCTCACAGCGTGGTGGAAGCGAGCGTGGAGTCCGCGCGCTTCAGCTGCCCGTCGAGTGCGATCCCGCGCTTGTCTCGGTTCGAGGCGAGTGCCGGCGTCAGGTACAACACCTTCTGGAGACTGGAACCCGGCTGCAGCGGGCACCCATCTCTGCGGATATAGGTTACAGTACAGTCTACTTACTTACATTACTAACAAACACATCTCTAACAGAATTATGACATTCTATATCCATAAATTCACCATTAATGAGTATGAAAATTCATAAAGGCTCCGCTTCTGTCAAGTAATTGTGCATTCGCTTCACAGGTGGTTTCCGATAGACGGAAGAACCACCACCAACCTTTGTTAGAAATCTAAATCAGGCACCAATATACTGCAGTAAGATGGAGTGACTTGCTGGATAACAAGCTCTTTATCTGCTTATGAGGGGAGAAAACTTATATTACATAATGAATACTCTATAAAATAATGCAGATCATGATATGTTGTGACGTATACTAACTGTGTCTCGATGGTGGCTACCGCGTTCCTGTACTGTCCGTTTTGGAAGAGCATGATGTCGACTCCCTGCTGCACGGACGCCTTGATCTTCTTCACGACCTTGTTGCTGTGGTTACGCACGCACATGTTTACTGCGACCGTCTCGCCGTGCACGTATAGCTACGGACACGGACCGAGATTTATATTTTATATATAGGGAGCATATTGTGTTAACCAGAAATTGATGAGCTGCAAAAATAATCTATAATCATTTTATAAATTATAGAATTTGATTATAAATACAGATAATTACTTTGATGAATATATTTATAAAAGTTCCTAAAACGTAATGTGAGAGAGTGAAAGGGATTTACTTGTTTATCAAGCGTGAGCTCTAGCTCGAGCTGTCCAGGTGAAAGTACGAAGTCCTTGCGCACCACCGTGCATGGTTGTGGACCGGGCTTGGTGGGTCCGTACTGCACTTTGCGGATCCCCAGCGCCACTGTACTCCTGTACACACACATAAACACACCACATTATAGCCGACAACCTTACCATCGATCCAAATGTTTTCGTGTCATGAAATATAAAGATAACAAAGAAGTTCATGGATTTAGATGACCTTAGTACAGATATATCTTCTGAAGGCATGAAAGTCATAAAATTAGATAAACGTTAATTATGGAAGTGGACGAAGTGCATCACCGTAGACGATGGGAGATTGCATTGTGTGGACGATAATACTTACTATACGAGTAAAAGGTGTAATGAAGAGTGGAAAGTTATGTTATGTTAATTACTTAGCGTGGAATTAAAGAAAAAATTAAAACTAGTTCAAATCCTCTCCAGGCTTGATCCCTACAATAATAAAGAAAGATATGCGTGTGTATATCATATAGTACCGTCGATGCGAGCGATCGATCTCAGAGTCTCCGACGAACAGCTTGAGGCAGTAGTGCACTCCGCAGGGCTCTCCCTCGTCCTCCAGCGCGGGCTGCAGCGTCACGGAGCCGGGAGCGCCCGCCGGCACCGCCAGCCGGAACGGGAATGCGCTCGCACCCAGCTTCTTCACCAGCCGCTCCTGTACAAAATGGCATGATGTTCCGGATCTGAACATATCATTCTCAGCGCCTGCATTTAATTATTAGCTCCTGTTTGTTTAATAGTTTTGATATTATAAATACAAAATATACTTTTTTTTTCATTCATAGAATCTTTACAGTTCTTGTACCATCAAAAATTTGAATTAATTGAGACCCATGATAAGTCCTGTACATACAGCTACATACTCTGTGTTTATTCAACAGAATTATGTTGGTAATGATGATTTTTTTTACATTGTTTGCAGGTAATTATATTAGAATTTTTGTAATTGGGCTCGTGCCTGCGTGCGTGATATCTCAAAAGATCTCTTCTCTGGAGGCGGATAGATCTGCTCGGATGCGAGGAATAACTCCTTGTAGAAGTTGAGGCCCATGACTTCGTCCTCCTCGCGGCCGTACCGAAACGTGCATACCACCTGCCCGAACACCTTGCGTCCGCGTACGTACTCTTCGTCCAGTAGTACCACGCCATCTGTTGCATACGAATACGTGAAAACTTTGTTAAAATCAAAAACCTGTAGTTATTTTAATATCATTTTTGCACATACGTGAAGTTAATAAATGTACCAATTTGGCGATGTCTGTTCCACAACACCTGCTATATATTAATTTAGTATACACTCTGTTGATGCGTGCAACTAATTCTCTCAAATACGAGATCATACGTCCTCAGACCCAGCTGGTGATATAAATTTATAATAAATTATTTTGTTCCATTCATACTTATCACGGACATTTTTTATATAAATTACTGCAATAAGCAGCTCTTGAATTTTTAATAACAATCAATTCGATAACTTATAAAATATGTTATTTCATACCAGAGCAGAATATATTAAAACTAGACTGTAAACACCTTACCTTACACTAATGTGTTGTCTTCGTTCACAGATGAATTTAAATGAACTTGGCATTATAATTTGTATATGATAACAGATGAGCAGCGCATCATTTTTACAGAATACAAACACGCACCGATGAACGTTTGCTAATTATATCGCGACACTATTGATGAACGGCTTGTGAGTTAGTACCTCGTTACAAGATAAATATTATATGTTGAGAGACGGACCTATGGGCTCGACAGAGGTGATGTGATCCACGAAATCTCGCTTCGGCATGTAGAGCGTCACCTTCCCGTTGGGAGCGCACTTCTTGAATACTTTGAAATTGTAAACCATCGTGTCTTCAGCGGGTCTCGAGCTCAACACTATCTCCTCACCGAACGAAAGGAGAAAAGCATGTGCTGTCGTAGATCGGAGCCTCGCTCTATATGTACAGGATTATTCTGTTGCAGGGCTTCTGTAATCTCATTTAGTTATTAGCCGGTCACGTCGGACACGTAGGACGTAATACACGTGTTCTCTCCTTGTAGTAATATCTTCTCACTTCATAATTATCAGTAATTAAGTTAAAAGCCATTACCAAGAACAAAATCAACCAATCGTTTTGCTAACTATATTGAGTGCATATGACGTAAGAAATAATTTAGATTCATAATTATCATATCGACAGTAGAAAAGATAATTGACTGACGTGCAGAAATTATATCAAGCTTAAGTTAGCCAATTAAACTTTCCAACGTCAGTAATACAAGTTGTTTTTCATACCGTACAATAGATAGCTTTTTTTCTCGAACTAACTACGCTATTGACCTAGCTAGATCTTAACAGTTTCGCCGGACTACTAAGGCGAGCGCTTAAGGCACTCAACTTGACAACTAGCTCAAGGGTGCACGGCACACCTCGGCTTGGGCTGTTGCCTGATTATTTCGGGGTGTATCTGCGGCGGCTGTTGGAGGCGTATTTGGTCGATAGGGTGGTCACCTACATAGATGGCGATGGTCGTGTGGTCCGGCGAGTCACGCGGTGGGGGGTTCCACAGAGATCGGCTTTGGGCCCACTCCTGTGGGACATGGGCTACGACTGGGTGCTCCGCGGCGTGCTCCCGTTCGGAGCGCGCATAATTTGCTACGCGGATGACACTCTAGTCATAGCCCGGGGGGAAGTTGGCTGGAAGTGGAGCGCCTAGCCACGATGGCCACAACCCTTGTAGTCGGGCGCATTCGGCGGTTGGGCCTCAGAGTGAGAAGACCGAGGCCCTACTATTTCATGGGCTCGGCGAGGGCCACCACCTGGCGCCCACATAATGGTGGAGGGCGCTCGAATCAGGGTGGGGATCCAGATGAAGTATTTGGGCCTCACCCTGGACGGGCGCTAGTGGTTTGAGCCCCAATTTGAGGGGCTCAGACCGCAAATAGTGGGGGCGGCAGCGGCACTCAGCCGGCTGCTGCCCAACATAAGGGGCCGAGTGCTGGGTGCCGCCGACTATACATGGGGGTCGTGCGGGCGATGGCCGTCTACGGACCCCCGGTGTGGCCCGATGCCCTCGGTGCCGCTAGTGTGCGGACGTTACCCGCTGCGTTAATAAGGCACTAAGGCGATAGTGGCAGGACCAGGTCGAGCGTTTCGGGCGTTATACTATTGACGCTATCCGCCCGTTCCTGCCGGAGTGGATAGCGAGAAGTTGGGGCTCCCTGTCGTTCCGTCTGGTGCAGGTGGTCACCGGACACAGCTGTTTCGGATGGTACCTGCACCAGATCGCTCGTAGGGAGCCAACCACCGTATGCCATGAGTGCGGCTCTGCGGAAGACACCGCGCTGCACACTCTGTCTGAGTGTGCTGCGCGGGAGGGACAGCGCCGCATTCTGGCTGCGGCGGTGGGTACAGATTTGTCGCTGCCGAGTATGGTTTCGGCCATGTTCCGGGACCGGGGCTGTTACTGATACATACAATTCGTGACCTATCTTAGCTTTTTGTTTTTTTTCTCACTTACCTTCCGCTTTGGTTGGAGCGACTCATTGTTGGACTTCATCGTGTCGCTCCAAGGGTGGCCTTGGCCCAGCATTTAACAGGCGCCACCAGGCCTCCTCCGTGGAAGGAGACGGCTATGTGATTACCGGCCGTCTCCCCCATCCGCCGGTGCAAGGGAAGATGGGCCCGACTACGGTAGCGAGAGAAGACGGTCAAACTGCTGCCTTCTCCTACCGGTTCTTCGTTAGTGGAGAAACCTAAGCTAAGCTAACTATTCATACATATATGAGTTGTTAAAATATATATGTGTACCAAGCATACATACCTCAACAACTCTTATATGTATTTTGTGTTGGATTATTTTTCTAAACTGTTTCAGTTCAATAAGGGAAAAACAAAACTATAAACCCTTCCACTATCATGTGTAAGCATGTGAGCGTGCACGTGTGTGGAGGGGATATGTGTAATGTTGTCGGAGTGACGTAAGATTTTGTGTCACTCTATCGCGCTCTATTTTAGTTGTATCTCAGTTTGGAAAGATGCAAAAACTCACAACTCACTAGGTTATATAGAGTGAGTGCACTTCCTACGGGAATAAAAATGGAGGTTAGCATTCATTGATGGTATTGAAAAAGAATCTTAAATTATTAGATAGTAAATTTTCTTGAAATGAGAGCCAAAAGCGGACACGAAAACATCTAAATTCCAAGCGATCATTTCATCTATAAAATTCAAAACTGAACCTTTTTTTTTGTTTCATAGTAAAAAGTGCTCTACGTAAATTTCTTTGAATAAAATAATTCTGATTTTAAATAGAGACATAGCAAAGTGACTCGTTAGTGAAAATGCGGCATTCGGCCAACATCTACCGTGGTAAAGGAGACAGAGAGTAATGTATATAGCACTAGCGACCCGCTCCAGCTGCTCGTTTTACAACGTGAGATCTCTTAGGCCACATCGCGATCTAGTAGCTGCTTTCTTATGTAACAGACAGATAGACGTTTTCCTCATACGCAATTAAATCAAAAATGTGTAACCCCGCGATCGCGAATTATAGCATAGTTAGATATGAAGCTATGTGAACTTGGCACCCCACTTTAAAAAAAATATATTGTGTTGACACCATTCGATAGTGCTTCGTTTGTACCCGTTTGTACCACTTTTATTTTCGTTTGTACCTCAGAGTGAAAAAAGTTTTCGAAATTTGATTCGCACCCCACTTAGGGATATCAAAAATTCTGTTAACGGGGTTCGAATCTAAATTATTTCTAGACGTTTGTACTACTTATATTTTTTCTTTTATTTCGAACCCGAAAAGGTTACAGAAATTTCAAAATTTCAAAAAATGTAGCAATCTTATTGAGCTTTCACCCTTGAGCTAGTTGTCCAGTAAAATCGGCTGAGTGCCTTCAGCGCTCGCCTTAGTAGTCCGATGAAACTGTTAAGACCTTGCTAGATCAATAGCGTAGTCAGCTCGAGAAAAAAAAAGCTCCAGCTACGCACGGGGGCAATATAGATAACCATTTTAATGAAACACCGATAAGGGCAATTTTGATCTACATGACATGTACAACATATATAATGTATTTAACTGGATAAGGAATAATACTCTATTGTATAAAATAGTTTAGTAACTAACACATAATAACACATAATATTTGTAAAAAAATAAAAATTGTTCATGAGGGGCCTTAGAGATAAACATATACCATCGTGGAATGATTTATTGATTTTTTTAAGATATATTCCGTAGTACATAGGTAGTATCCCATATAGGTAGTATATTCCCAGTAGGGAATAGGCAACGGAAGCGACTTCATTTTATGTAAAGATGTAGAGCGGCCATTGCACCGGCGCGGCCGTGCGAGCTCTAGCTTTAGCACGATGACGTCATAACTAACGGAGCTGCCCGCGGTGCGGTGAGGTACGGCGGCCGCACCCCGCACTCCCCGCTGCCGAGCCGCACGCGACCCTATACTTCTGTCAGTGTCAAGCAAACTGTATTTACAAATACTGGCGGCGCTCGCGCACGCGCCCGTTCTCGACAGTTGCACAGACACAACTCAAAACATCGAATGCAGTTCTTATTGACAGCGAGCATTTGTAGACACCAGCTAAGCCGGCACTTTCACAATCCGATGTAGCCGCGGTTCAATATCAACAGTTACCGTAATTCGTTTGTGCTGCCACGACTACGTGATACATTACGTGAGTCCCAGATTATTCAATTAATAGTAGTATTAACATCTTTGTATTGTATTTGGCGCCGTAGTGACGTCATTTCCGGTAAAATTTAAATATCAAACAGTGTGATTGATTCCCTTTTAAATGACGTTAATAGTTTTTATTTAATCTTAAGTTATTTGTTATTCATATTACGGATAAATTAAATATTATTAATTGTATGATACCCGCCTCTTCGTCTGCGTTGTTTATTATTTTAACAATATTTTTCTGTTCAGAGAAAAAAAAATTGTTTATAAAAGGTGTTGTCCGTTTGACTTCGCCTTCCCTGCGCATGCGCAACGCACTGCTTGACCCATTTCACATATCGATGAACGCGTAGTGCTTATAATAATCGTAATTTTTAACATTAGTATTATTTAACATTCGCCATCGTGATATTTTTTTAAATAAGTACCTAGTTTTTAAAAAGTGAAAGATCTTTGACCGCGTTCTAAATAGTTTTAAATGATGTGTGCACAACCGTAGGCTTCTGTCATTTTATATATGTACTAGCAGACCCGTACCCACTTCGTTGGGCGGTAATAGGCATTATCAAGCTACAACTTTTCTTTAGAACTCAGTCATATATCTCTCATAGTTAAGGCAGCGTTCGTAAGAAACGTTTTTGTTCGACCATTTATAGCTAAAGCTTCTGCCCGCGATTCCGTACACGTGGAATAGTTATTTTGGGCTAAGACGCAGCGGAAGCTCTCAAAAGGAAAAAAATACCCCGATTTTAAAACATTTTTCATTGTTGCTCTGCTCCGATCCGTCTTAGCGTAATGATATATAGCCTATGACACTCACAAATAACGTGGCTTTATATTGGTAAAAGAATTTTCAAAATCGGTTTAGTAGTTCCAGACATTACCCCCTACAACGTCACAACATTACAAACTCACAAATTCACAAAAAGGTATACTCTTTATAATATTAGTATAGATAAGATGGTGTGAAGACAATTAAACTGCAACCAATTTCATAAGAGTAGGTACATTAGAACCCATGACTAAATAGATTCGATTAAACATCGATATGAGGTGTTCATACTTCACACCATCTAACGGTAACCAGAGTAAATAATCTGAGGTAGGTTTGGCTTTCTTCTATATGTATACAAATGTACTCTGTGGCTTAGCTCTCCTGTAACGTGTTGAGGATGCACTACTTCGATCAACAGTAACTATATTTTTTTATATACTTTTATTTTATAAACATCGGGTCGGCGCGAAAAATACGTCTCGGTAAATAACAGCTCACTTGAAATGTGAAAAGCTTTTAGTTTGTTTGAAACACAGCCAATGTAAGCACGTTTCACAATGCCACAGTGTATTCAAAAGATGCAAATATAATACCCGAAAAAGCAATTTAACGGTCGGAGTATCTTACTTTCTCTAAATACATGATGATTAAGTTATATTTTAAGCTTTAAACTAACAAATAATATCAAATTTTGAAGAAAATTAACGATTTTAAACCAGTGGTACACATTTTTTGCCGAGGCTCGCCAACCACGTACAATAACGTGAAAAAGTACTTTATTCATTGCGTGTTAAGGTTGAATTCAATTTAAATGTTGTTTATGTTATCTTTTCTTTTATAAGTGATGGGAGTTTTTTTTTTTCGACCTGACTACGCTATTGACCATGCAAGGTCTTAACAGCTTCACCGGACTACTAAGGCGAGCGCTTAAGGCACTCAGCCGATAGTGACGGGAGTAATTTATTGCTTTGCTCGTTTTATCATAAGTATTACATAATATTTTGAACATTGGTGACTTTATTACTAGGTGTCATGGTTGTAATTAGGTTGAACTTAAAACTGTTTTAAAACTTTTCTCCCTTACTTAGTAAACAAATAGCTACATAAGTACATATATACATATTTACACGGACAGCACTTAGCTTCGATTGTGTACGTACGGATCACGTATCCTTTATGTAGTTATTGTTGATCAAAGATGCACTGATCTGTATAAATTATAAAGAGTAAACTGTAAAATGAAATTCCCTTACTGACGACGTGTGCTTCTTTAATTTCTTCGGTCTCTCGAGAAACTCATAGTAAAATAAATACGGCTAATCGAATAATTGTCAATTCTAGATGAGCTCGACAAGCACCGTCAGCAGCAAGGTGTCACCGCAAGCCTACCACACGTCAACATGCCTATTCAGAACGGCACCGACCCGCCGCCTCCGCCAGGTGTTCTCTTTACTCTTGTTTATTCTTCAACGCATATAGTTTTATTACTACAAGTGAATGAGACGACAGGAATCGCAGTATACTTGATATTGCTTTGATTCATTCATATGAAGCGTATCGTTTAAATCGCCTCTGCAATTTCAATTCCACCTGCCAAAGAATGAAACTCACTATCGCGTCGACGTCTGCTAAACAAATCTGAAACGATATAATATACAAAGCGAGCGTGTTCCATTATTACTGACCTGACTACTTATTTCCGTGAAAGGGATGCGGTGATGGAGGAGGTCTACATAAAATATGTTTGCAGGCGTGGTGGAGCTGCGCGAGGACGTGCCTCTCGCGGGGAGGGGGGGTGCGGGGCGGTGCGCGGGGGGACCGCGGCTCATCGCCGGTTGTTTCGCGGCGCTGTCGGTGAGCATCGCGGTGGCGCTGGTGAGCCAGATGTACTACGGGGAGTACGAGGTGGCGCCGCACGGCAGCGTCTCCTCCTCCGCGGCGGAGTGCTCGCGCGCGGGGACCGACGCGCTGGAACGCGCGCTCGATGCCGCCGCCGCCGCCGCACTCTGTCTCGCGGTCGTCGCCCCGCACCGTACTTCGCTCGACGCGTACGTACCCAGTATTTATTTAAATTGTAGTATAATAAAATGGCTGCACTATGCCTGATGGTAAGCATAGTATAATTTAAAATAACGGCAACTATCGAGAGACAAAATATCCATCGTTATTCGCCGTTGTCTGCTGTTTAGTAGTACCATACTTAGCGCTTAATTCTTACACTGGTTGGAGACGGAGCTCGTGGTACAGACGATACAGCAAGGCTATTCTATTGATCCGATATGCCGAAAGGAAGCATCGGTTGACACATCGTACCCAATGGGACGGCTCGTTAACAGAGGGTCCAGCAAAGAGGGCGCATGATTAGTCATATCAAGAATACGGGTGTCTTAGACTACTATTTAAATCATATGTTAAAGTCAATGCATAAATAGTTCGTTTTGCATGATTGGTTCTTTTTTTTTAACGAAGCACGGCAAAGTGACTTTACTATGCGATGGTGAGCACAGTATAATCTAAAAACAATGGCGACTACCGAGAGACATACTATCCCTCACCGGTCGCCGCTGCCATGCCGGCCTGCATAAATGTCTCTTCACCTTACGCTTGAAGGACCCCATATTATAGGAAGGAGGGAACACACTGGCCAGGAGATTGTTCCACAGCTTCACTGTACGGCAGAGATAAGAAGTTGCGAACTTTTTAGTTCGTGCCCAGATAGGATTTACCGTAATACTATGGCTCCGAAGCCCAGCGGGCGTGGTTCGGGTATAAAAAGGAGAGGAAGGGATTAAATTAAATAGCTCTTCAGAACATTCGCCATTATACAGACGGTAGAACACGCTCAGTGAGGCAATGTCTCTGCGCAACTGAAGCGGCTCTATAAATTGTGTAATGTCTGAATCATTAACAATGCGGACGGGCTGTCTCTGTAACCTGTCCAGGGCATCTAATAGGTATTTGGCGGAACAGTCTCAGAGGTGCGAACAATACTCCACGCAAGACCGAACTTGTGCCTTATAAAGGAGGTATAGTTGATCAGGCGTGAAAAACCGTCGCTCTCTGTTCAGGATTCCGAGTCTCCGAGATGCAGTGGAAATGACGCTCCCGATGTAAGAATATCTATACCTAAGATATTGAGGCTGTCTCGCATTGTGAGAGAGACGTTCTGGAGAGCATGAAGAGGGGTAAATGGAGATATTTTGCATGTAAACGCGCACACCTGTATTTTGTTAGCATTAAACTCGACCAAATTGCTTGCTCCCCATATTGATATGAGATGCAAGGACCGGTCGAGTTCAATCACAAGTTCCTGCCGTCTCTTTTCTGTTTCTCCCCTACTGCAAGAAGGCTTGCTGTAATAGCACCCATGGATGGTGCTGTCATCTGCATAACAATGAATATGGCCTAAAGGCAACATATCATTGATATGCAGAAGAAACAGAGTAGGTGAAAGTACAGAGCCTTGAGGGACTCCAGCATTTACTGACATGAGCTGCGAAGCACATCCATCAACAAGGACACGAATTCTGCGCTCATGTAGAAAGCCAGAGATCCATTTGCATAAATTGTCGGGTAGACCGTATGCCGGAAGCTTGGACAGCAGACCACGGTGCCAGACCCTATCAAAGGCTTTGGCAACATCGAGACTGGTTGCCAAGGCCTCTCCGTGCTTGTCAATTGCCTCCCCCCAGCGGTGTAGTGCGTAGGCCAGAAGATCACCCGTTGGTCGGTTTTGGCGAAAGCCATATTGCCGATCATTAATCAAAGAGTGATCCTCGAGATAGCGGACAAGCTGGGTGTTGATGATCCGCTCCATTATCTTGCACAATACTGAGGTTACGGCAATTGGGCGATAGTTATTGGGATCAGACCGATCCCCCTTCTTGGGAATCGGTTGCACGTTGGCCTCCTTCCAAGCCCAAGGCACGACACCAGAAAGATAAGACAGGCGGTATAGGCGCGTAAGTACTGGAGCTAACTCGGCTGCACATTTTTTTAGTACAACCGCTGGGATATCGTCCGGACCACTAGTCTTCCGGACATCGAGCGATCGCAGTTGTTTAAGAATGTCACGCTGCCTGAACTTTAATTCAGACAGGCTTACAGGCTTTGGTGGCAGAGTTATAGGCTGATTTGAGAAAGCTGGTATTAGTATCCTTATTTGCGCGACCCCTGATCCATTCGCGATACGCGGCTAGTTTTTTACTAACAGCATCGGCGCACTTACGATTGTACCAAGTGCGTCCTTTGCGATTACCGACGAGCACGGAGGAAGGAATATAATATTCCATTGCAACTGCAATCTCGTCGGCAATCGCATCAGCAATCGCTGAAGGATGGAAATCCAAGGAATGGAAGCGAAATAATCCCGCATTCCATCCCAATCTGCTGACGAATAGTGCCACACTTTCCGCTTAATTCTTACGCTAGGTGGAGGTGGAGCGCGTGGCACAGACGATATAACGAGGCAGTGATCAGATTTGCCCAGAGGGGCATCGACAGACACATCATACCCAGTTGGATGGCTCGTCAACAGAAGGTCCAGTAATGAGGGCGCATGACCTGTGATATCCGGAATCCGGGTGTGCTGGATTAATAATTGTGTCAGGTCATGTGTTAAGGCGAATGCGAATGTACGTCCTGCATGGTCCGTCCTGGAGGAACCCAACCACATATCGTGATGTGCGTTAAAGTAAAGTAGTTAAAGTTTTTGGGGTGTAAGGGGTGTCAAATAACATCTAAGAATTGAGACATCCAAGCCAACCTCACCTGCACGTGGTACACCCTGCTGAATAACGAACGAGGCAATGGCGATAGCGGGGTGGTAGGGTTTTACAGCCTGACTGGGTCGCAACCACCATGTATATGGCGAAAAAGCCCGTCATAGTGATTCGCTTTTGCGGGTCGCGTTTCGGGATCAGCCTGTGCATATCCAGCTTTTCGCAGGCCGGCATGACAGCGGCGACCGGCGATGGATAGTGTGTCACTCGGTGGTCGCCATTGTTTTTGGATTGTACTATGCTTACCATCAGGCATAGTGCAGTCATATTGCCGTGCTATAATAAAAAAATAAAAATAAGAAAAATTAAGAGCTATCCACAAAACACTTGCAAGTTAGGCCCCTATTTTATATATTTCCTGTTTGCCATTGCGAGCATTATTTGATTTGTGCCCATATAATATAGAGGTAAACCTACAGATTTGAGTGAATTTACTATATAAAGGACCTAAGTCTTAATAGGCCCTTACAATATTAATTCCCTTACAACATTCACCGCAGATATTTTTTAATATTAAGTCACAACTCCAACTTGCACAACGCGCGCGCAATTCGGCTTCGTCACGTATTGGCCCAATATTTATTTAGCCTTTATATTTATTATCCTACTTGATATTTTAAGTTGTTATAAAATATCTTATGTTGTAATAAATAAATTTCAGGACTGACCATTGAACTTGGCACCCATTTAAATCTCACATCTTTTGTCGCTGAAGTCAACAACCAATATATAT
>MU158703.1:2184408-2201586 GCA_015888305.1 Antheraea pernyi
ATAATAGGTCTTTACCTATGAAATTGCCGTTCTGCAGTACTGGCCATTTCAAATCAAAATAACTTTTTGTTTGGCTAAGAATTCTAACTTCAAATTAATTTTATTTTAAAAACATGGAATTCTTTTTCCAAAAGTAGTCATTTGTTTATTGATTAGTGTTACATTTTCATCGCATTTCAATCTTTTTTGTCATCATGGATACGTTAAAAATTCGAGTAATTATGGAATATGAGTACCGTCGTGGCAGCAACGCGGCACAAGCGGCACGCAACATCAACGACGTTTACGGAGCTAACACTACAAACCAACGCATCACCTGTTATTTGTTTGCTCGCTTCCGTTCTGGGAATTTCGACCTGAAAAATGAACCTTGCGGTCGTCCGAAGACTTTGGTCGACAATGACGAATTAAAGGCGATTGTGGAAGCTGATGATACACAATCTACGGCTGAATTAGCAGCAGCTTTCGACGTTAGCGTCAAACCAATATTGGTCCATTTGCGTCAAAGATGGAAATGTAACACTAATCAATAAACAAATGACTACTGTTGGAAAAAGAATTCCATGTTTTTTAAATAAAATTAATTTGAAATTAGAATTATTAGCCAAACAAAAATTATTTTGATTTGAAATGACCAGTACTGCAGAACGGCAATTTCATAGGTATTATTTGATGTGTGTGTGTGTGTTGACCAAAGTTGTCAATAGAATGATAGAAATGGAAAAGATGGAAACGAAAACAGTTAATAAATGTTGGAATGAAATGGCAACATGTATGAGGAATGTGGCAAGAGATGTCTTCAAGAGATCAAGAGATGTGAAAGAAAAGGAAGACAAAAGATAGATAAAGACACTTGGTGGTGGAATGAAGAGGTACAAAAGGCTTTGAAAGAAAAGAAAATAGCTTTTAAGGAATGAAAATGTATTTAAGACCGGGATAGCACGGTTAAAGAAAAGAAGAGAATAATGTATACAGCATGTAAGAAAAATGCAAAAAGAGCGGTAGCTATTGCTAGAGCCAAAGTACAAGATGTATTGTACCAATCACTGGAGAGCTCACAAACACAAAAATATTTGTGTCGTTTAGCAAAAGCTAAAGAGAAGAGTACTAGAGATATTACGCACGTTAAATGTATAAAAGACGATAGAGGAAAAGTTTTGATGAATGATGAGGACATAAAGAGTCGTTGGAAGAGATATTTTGAAAAACTCATGAATGAAGAAAATGATAGGACCGGGGAGTTAGAGACTGTACCGTTAAATTTAGGTGTTATACTTGTCAAAATAAAATCGGCTGAGTGCCTTAAGCGCTCGCCTTAGTAGTCCGGTGAAGCTGTTAAGACCTTGCTTGGTCAATAGCGTAGTCAGTTCGAAAAAAAAATGCATATTATGACGATTACAACTTTTACATCTTTTTGAATTATTATATCTCAAAAACGGTGGCTCGTAGAAAAAAAAGTATTAATAAATTTTTTGTAGATAATTTTATGATCTACAATTTTTGTCTGAGGTATTTTTATGGTAAAACTTACCGTTTTGCTGAAAATCGCGAAAAACTCATTTTTTGGACCTTTGACCTTGAATATTTTTTTTTCCTTACAGGGGAAAAATAGGGAACTTTCAAATTTTGTTTTTAATGATATTTTAAACAATCTTACCGATTTTCAGCTTGGTGGGAATTTAGGTAACTTCGAATGTCTAAATTGACCGGACTAAATGTTATTTTTTTTTCTTTTCAAATAAATAATGTATCTCTGACAAGAAATATAAATTAATATTAAGCATATGAAAACATTTAAATACTGTACATTTCTACATTTTATATTAGGTCTTTACCTTATTCGTCGTATGTATGGTCAAGCCAAAACACACGTTAGGTCCGAAACTGGAGTTACCGATGATTTCAATGTGGCTGTAGGTTTACACCAGGGTTCAGCTTTGAGCCCTTATTTATTTATTCTTATTATGGATGCATTAACATCAGACATACAGGAGGATACAAGATTATTATTATATTTTTTAGCATCTACCTCCGGCTCTATATGCATTTATATCGCACTATCAAACAGTACTCTGGAGACTCAAACTTCGTAGATTATAAGAGAAGCGGCCGATTTCACACACTTATGAGACCAGCGCTCATTAAAGAACTCAGGGGACGGATCAAAACCAGTGTTATTGTGTACCAAAATACCGCCTTAACAAACATAACGAATTTCTTTTCCAAACATGAAACAATATTCTAATACAGACACTGAAAATTCCAGTAAGATTCAATATTCATGACTTTATCAGCTATGAAGACTGTTATTAATAATTGGTAATTTCTTCCTCCATAAGCTTTAAAATAAAATATAAATCAATACTTATCAATAGCCTTCTTCTAGTCCAGATTTAAACCAAATGGATTACAAGATATGACCCTATTTGGACGAGAAAGTCTGTGTTAAACCTAGAGTTTGAAGTCTTTTCGAGCATCTTCGGTGCGGCAGAAATAGGTATGTGGTGCGTACCGCGCTCGAAAACTGGCCGCGGGCATATATTGAAAATGGGGAGGGCATTTTACATAATGTAGATAAAACTTAATTGTACATTTATATATTTACCTTTCATTTCATACAGTAATTTTTAAACAATTATCAAAAGTGTATAATTAATGGCATTATAAGTTTTTCACAGAATTTATGACCTGACTGGTAGGTATATCACCTTAGAGACACGTGCGGTACTGGATTACTAGAGCGGGGTGAGACGGGAAGGATGGCTCAAGTGTATCATTGCAATTATACCCATAAACAAGTAGGTAATCTAAACACAAACTAGTATAAACATGGGGTCATAACATTAAATTGTTATTATTGCATGTGACTGTTAGAGTGATTCGAACATGTACAGCCGTGACGTACAACACGACTCCAACGTATTACATTGCGGGCCGGATACGGGAAGTGAACAGAGCGTCGGGGCCTGGAGCGACAAGCTAATAAACAGCACTCGGACATACAGCATTCATTACATTTAGATACCGTCGCGTGGACACGTAGTAGTTTGTTATCAGCTTGTTTGACGTAGAACGCGACGAGTGACCGATACGATGTTTGTGTAGTGTTTATGATATAACGTTGTTGTTGTACGGCGCCGCTTAGAGCACGTGCCGCGACCGGACTGAGTCCCGCGTTCGCCTCGAGGTCATCCAACAAGGTCGGGCTATTCGGTAAACATAATCGAACCTCCGCCGGCTGACTCATTTTACCACATCAATCGTCACGACTGGACCCCACGATTCTACGCGCTAGCACCCAAAACACTGAAACAGTCTGGAATGGACAGACATTTCAGGACTTTTTTTAGAGTGGAATTTTATCTTGTTATTTTTCCAATACGGCGGTTCGAGCAGCTGAGACAAGAGGTGACAAAGTAAAATCTCCAATTTTCAAATCTTTCCAAGTGACATCTTTATTTATTTATTTTTTATGTCATAGGTGGAAAACGAACAGGTGGGTCACCTGCTGTTAAGTGATCACCACCATCCATGCACACTAACAACCCCAGAGGAGTCGTAAATGCGTTGCCATCTTTCGGAGGGAAGGGTTAGGGGAGGGAAAAGGAGAGGAGAGAGGAGAGGGGAGGGGAGATGGGTCTCCGGCGCTCTCACTGACCGAACGAAACGCAACGATGCAAGCACTGTTACTTCACGTCGGTTTTCTATGAGAGGGTGGTACTACCCCGGGCGAGCCGACCCATTCATGCTGAAACCAATAATAGTTTCAGCGTGGCTCTACCACCATTAAACGTTATTTCGAACCAAATGACTATGCTACACAGCAAATACTAGATACGACAGTTTTATGTTTTAAATATTTCGAGAACTTTAGTGTCAATACAAGTTCCTGGGGCGTTATCATAAATTACCGCATCGTGTCAAAGTTTTATGTAGACTCTAAAAATTATGGAATTTTGAAGTTAAAAGGATAGAGTACCGTCTTGAACCGAAATTAGAAGATACGCAATTCAGGACATAGACAATGTTAGAGCCCTCACATATCAACCGATCTACATCAAAATCTTTCTAACACATTTTAAAACTGAGGTGGTTGCATTCCACCACAGAGAAAA
Source organism: Antheraea pernyi (assembly GCA_015888305.1). Classification (NCBI taxonomy): domain Eukaryota; kingdom Metazoa; phylum Arthropoda; class Insecta; order Lepidoptera; family Saturniidae; genus Antheraea; species Antheraea pernyi. The sequence continues at coordinate 2,188,524 of MU158703.1, forward strand.
AGATCAGGTAAGTCCTGTCCGATGTGTTCAGACGTACACGCTTTATATCTGTGTAAGCAATTTAAAACTTAAACGTAAAAAGTTCTTAGGTTATTAAATAAGTGATATATTCAATTCGTTATTTGATGACATATATGACAAACAAAAGAAATGACAAATACTTAGTCACAGATCTATATAATAGGTCTTTACCTATGAAATTGCCGTTCTGCAGTACTGGCCATTTCAAATCAAAATAATTTTTGTTTAGCTAAGAATTCTAATGTCAAATTAATTTTATTTTAAAAACATGGAATTCTTTTTCCAAAAGAAGTCATTTGTTTATTGATTAGTGTTACATTTTCATTGCATTTCAATCTTTTTTGTCATCATGGATACGTCAAAAATTCGAGTAATTATGGAATATGAGTACCGTCGTGGCAGCAACGCGGCACAAGCGGCACGCAACATCAACGACGTTCACGGAGCTAACGCTACAAACCAACGCACCACCTGTTATTGGTTTGCTCGCTTCCGTTCTGGGAATTTCGTCCTGAAAAATGAACCTCGCGGGCGTCCGAAGACTTCGGTCAACAATGAGTAATTAAAGGCGATTGCGGAAGCTGATGATACACAATCTACGGCTGAATTAGCAGCAGCTTTCGACGTTAGCGTCAAAACAATATTAGTCCATTTGCGTCAAATTGGCAAGGCAAAAAAGGTTGACAAATGGGTGCCCCACGAACTCAATGATCGCCAGCGCGAAGTACGCGTCGAGACGTGCCTTGCACTGCTCAACAGACACACAAATGAAGGAATTTTGAACCGCATTGTTACCTGCGATGAAAAATGGATTTTGTTTGATAACCGCAAGCGCTCAGCAAGTTGGTTGGATCCTGGTTCAGCACCTAAACAATGCCCTAAACGAAAACTTACCCCTAGAAAAGTGATGGTCACTGTTTGGTGGTCTAGCGCCGGTGTGATTCATCACAGCTTCTTACCAAACGGGGTGAGCATTACTGCAGATGTGTACTGTGAAGAACTGAACACAATGATGGAGAAGCTGGCACATCTCCAACCAGCATTGGTTGCTGCTCGTCTCCGCTGCTCTTGCACGACAACGCGCGACCTCATACTGCACAGCAGACGGTCTCCAAGTTGCAAGAACTGGGGTTGGAAGTTCTCCGTCATCCGCCCTACTCACCAGACCTTGCGCCTACAGACTACTACTTTTTCCAGAATTTGGATAACTCCTTGGCGGGAAAAAAATTCAATACCCGAGAGGCAGTACAAAATGCCTTTGAAGAATTTGTTGCCTCCCGTCCAGCTGATTTCTTTAAGAAGGGCATCAATAAACTGCCACTGCGTTGGCAAAGATGCATTGATTGCATGGGTGATTACTTCGATTAATACAAATAAAAAATACATAACAAAAAATTCGTTTAAATTTTTTCATACAAAACGGCAATTTCATGGGTAAATATCTAATATTAATACGTGAAGCGGAAACTTTGTACCCCTTTTTAAGAAAATTGCGAGAACGAATGAACGTGAATTTTGGCTAAGTTAAAGTTTATATGGAGGAGAAGTCCACAAAGCTATTTTTTATATTAAATGTATTAATACACATTACATTGATTAACATATATGTCAGAGTATATATGTAGAGCCTGTAGAGAGCCGAGAGCACACGGATGGCATTATCCTCCATTTGTATGTATTTTCACAACACGACCGACACTATGAAATGAAACGACGACTTCTTCGATTCTTTTTCTTTTAATGCTTTTACAATAATCTCAGAGACAACGCCCTCAGAGACAATAATTATCACTTAGCGACAATAACGATAGATCTCACAACCTCTTGCAAGCACTTATAAAGGGATCGCCTACCTTCACCTACCGACAACCCAAGTGAAGGAAGTCTTAGTTTAACGAAGTACTTAATCTATGATGTTGTACATAGTTACACTTTGTGTTCGCTAATAATTTTAATTATAAATAGATAACTATTTTAACACCATACATTGAATAATTACGTTGTCATTAATCAACGTAGTCATTATTTAGTCATTATCTCAAAGTAATTCACCGTTGTAACAACCGAAGTACTTTACAAATTCTTATTTGCTATAAAACTCATTTTAGATCTAGTAACTACAAAGTAATACTAATAACATAGTACAATACCAATATGTTTTAATTACTTTGTTATTCATTCTAAATAGCAACTTTACTATTCTATCTCGACTGCATATAGAATGGATTTCCGGTTTTAATAAATAACAACAGGTTCCAAATGTTACTTAAATCTAGAATCATTCTATTACAATTTCACATGTCTGATTTTAATTATCGTGACACTAATTTAGGTCTACTTTAAATCAAGAATCAAATCCATTTGCACGACGCTACTATTTCTTAAGACGATGTATCACGTCGTATGGCGTGACACCAGCTTATTTAGTTACTTCTATCACTGCTTATATGAATAAACATATGGAATGCTTAAAGTTATAAACAGTTTAATCTAATCTAAATTACTCAATAATTTAGAATAATCCACATTAACAATAATTAAATAGAAGTGCATTAACAACACATTGCCTATATTGATTAACATAGAAAATAATAGATAGCGATGTTAGCAAATAGCAAATAATTCGAATCTTTGTAGGATTCTGTATTAAAAATATGCGTTACTATTTATGTGTTAATTTCGACTGCTGGATGCTCCCACTATGACATATATATTACTCACACTACTGCTTGAGTGACATACAACATATACACACACATGTAAATGACGTTTCGCCATCTGTCATTTTACTCATACATTCCAATTACCTTTTTTCATCCTAAATTCAACATTTTTAACATAACGGAACGTATCCATGCCTTACATACTCTTTAAAATGAACAGGTCAAATTGTAGGTTAATTTTATTTTCATACATAGAAATAAATGTTTGTATGTTTTTTCTCAATGCATGTCGAAACTACTGATCAGATTGCGATATTAATTTAGTAGGGTCTTCTGGGGACGACCGAAATGGTTCCTGGCTCAAAAATCTCTATATATATATACAATATGTTCTTTTTAAATATATTTTTGAAATTTTTTGCCTTATAGAAAGAAAGGAAGCAAAATCTCTCTATAACCTTCTGAAGGACCTTGGCCTGTCGAGAACTGCAGTAAGCTCTATTTTAGAACGAGTATCAAAGGCTGCACTAACAGGTTCCTACCAAATTTGGCTAGGCAGGGCGGGAAACTCGAGCAGTGAAGGTGAGCGTTGATGCGCATCTCAAAGGGGGCCTCCTTAAACCTACACCTGGGTCGCAAGTCCTGGGAACTGCTCTGAGTTTCTCCCTCGGCCACACGATGGACCCGGCACCCGCACAGTGAATCCATGGAATTCTAAGAAGTTCGTCTCTCTGCAAACTTTTAAGAAACGAGCGTATACTTCTATAAAAGGCCGGCAACGCACTTGTAACTCCCCTGGTGTTGCTAGTGTCTATGGACGGCGATGATCACTTACAATTGGGTGACCCGTCTGTTCGTGTGCCTCCTATAATATAAAAAAAGGCTGACACACGAAAATTGTAAAAGTATTATTTTAGGCTTCGATATCGATAACAAAGTAAACCCCGATTATAATTTTAAAAAAAAATATTTAATGTACAGATTTGGCCTAGTTACAGTTTTATTTTAGTATTATATATACTATATAAGGAACTAATGAAAAAATTACTTCAAGATAGATAATGATATAATGATGATATAAAATTACTATTAATAATTATAAATGTGGATTTGTTAACAATGAATGAGCTGACGTCTTGAAATCTTGCACAAATGTATATCAAGATATAAAACTAACTACATATATCTATCTAAGTAGTTTTTAATATTTGACGATTTAAATAAAATAATATGGCCGCCAAAATGACCAAAAAGACAATATAATTCAGAATACATAAATACAGATATATGAATAACATTTATATTTATTCTTGGAGTACAACGCACGTCTTACGCACATATTTACAGTGAACAAAAATTTCGTCCGCATGAAATATTCCAAAAATGTTTTTTTTTCAATACCGTATTCAGTTCGAAAAAAAAACATATTTTTGCAAAATTTCATGCGGACGAAGTCGCGGGTAACAGCTAATCTAAAATAGAATAACCTAAATAACTTTCTATACGGTCAGCCAGTGAAAGTCCCGTGAAAATGTTTATCTCCAAATATTTTGGAGATAGCATTGCGGACAAAGCTACGGTTAACAGCTAGTTTAAATTAAAATAGACTAAATTACTTTTTATAATGTCCGCTATATGTTGGAGAAAGTCCAGTATACATCGCTCGAACCATTTTGGAGACAGCAGTGCGGGTGAAGCCACGGTTATCAGCTAGTCTAAATTAAAATAGACTAAATTACTTTTTATAATGTCCGCTATGTGCCGGTGAAACTCCTGTGAATGTCGGTCGAAGCGTTTTGGAGATAGCATTGCGGGCGAAGCCACGGTTAACAGCTAGTCTAAATTAAAATAAACTAAATTACTTGTTATGATGTCCGCTATCTGTCGGTGAAAATGCCGTCAAAATCGTTCCAGCCATTTTGGAGATAGCACTGCGGGAAGGGCCACGGTTAACAGCTAGTCTAAATTTAAATAGACTAAATTACTTTTTATAATGTCCGCTATATGCCGGTGAAAGTCCTGTAAACATTGGTCGAACCGTTTTGGAGATAGCACTGCGAGCGAAGCCACGGTTAACAGCTAGTCTAAATTACTCGGTGAAAATCCCATGAAAATCGGTCCAGCTGTTTCGGAGATAACCCGGAACAAACAGACAGACAGACCGACAAAAAATTTAAAAATTGCATTTTTGTTATTAGTTGCGTGTATACTTTCACACCCAATCAGTAATGTTTTTTTTATTTTGATATTACATACAGATACATCATTTCTATTATATGTATAGATATCAAATAAAAGTGTGTGTGTACTTATGTACACGCGTTAGAAGTTATACTTCTTTAGCATAACAAGATAAAAATCTTTTCAAAACTTTTATCTTTCGCCTTATTCTATGTTTGTAGAAAAAACAACACTAACAAAAGAAAAAGGTATTTAATACATTGAAAGTTTTAATACAAAGAAATACGAACAACAAATACAAAGAAACAAAATGTTGACATTAGTGTCTTCAGGGTGTCGGTTTTTAGTGACGGCGTGCGCGCGCATCTTAAAAATTTACTCATTTTACTCATTTTTTCGTAACGCGCCAAAAGAACTTCAAAAAATAGATAGGCCAAAAGTAAATAAATGTCGTTTCAATATGACGTCACAGTACCCATGAGAAGTGCTCCTCATTAACTTTAATGCATTTGCTACGTTTGGGTTGTGATTGCGGCTACAGCTGGTTGTTTATCTATCCGCTACCACTCCACTGTAAAAAATAAGTGTGCTAATAGGAACGGTAGAAAACTCCAGAATCTTCTGCTGATACTACATATATAATTTCATGTGACCATATAGCGAGCCAAATGAGAAAAGGACGTATAGGTTTTATGTCAAAAAGGCGCATTATGGTTTTTTATTTCTTGCTTTGTACATTTTCGCTCTTTTGAATTTGGAACGCGACGCAGCTGACTTTCAAAATGAAATGGGTTTCAATATAAACATTGTCTACTTACATATATATCAAGAAACAGGTAAACTATATACGAGTGATACAATTTTAATTATATTTATACATAACTTCTTGTTGAAATATAATTTGAATAAATAATGAGAGCGCGAGGCCGCGGCCGGGGGCTGCCTTCTGAGAGAGTGTCGCGTCGCGCCATCTTACACCATACCCGCCGCCGCGCAGCTCCGCCACGCACCGACTCCTATTTACCTATTGTTGAATATGGAATTAATGAAGTTATGATACGCTAAGGAATTATGAGTAAACGGTATTTCTGATGGGACACTTATCTGGGGTTATGCAGCTCCTTTTTATTGCAGTGGCTGAATATGTACGTCACACGTATTAAACAAATGTAATCCCACCACCTGCCTCGACCTCGTCACAAGCAAGCTCTTGAATACCTACACACTCAATCTAACACTTCCTTCCAATGTTTTATTTGATTTGAATGAGCCGAACGCTACTATGCCGCCTGCGGACACACGGGGTTTACATAGGTGTATATTATTAGGAACAAAGTGGTGGAGGCGTGGGGGGCGGGGGCGAAGAGACTCCTCTCTCTTTTCGTGGCTCCTCAATATCTTGCCAACTATTCAACTTAAAACAGCTACTTTATATTAATTAGCACAAGTAACGCCTCCGCAATCCATCGCAATCCCCGAGACCAGATATCCGGCAGCTGACCGGTACATGTGGCGTGGTGTATTAACAACTCACAGAAAATTTATTTCCCCAATTCACAGCAAAACATCGCAGTTTGAATAGTTGACAATGTTCCAATATTACAACGCATCCTACACAATAATAGACTTATTGTTTTCGAAACGTTCGCAGTCACACGGTTCAAATTTATTCGGGAGCCAACAACAGCAGACACTCACTCGGATAAGTGTATACAATGCAGTTGTATCAGCTACCGAGTTTTTTTTCCGAACTGATTGCGCTATTGACCTAGCAAGGTCTTAACAGCTTCACCGGACTACACTAGCTACCGAGCATTGCATGTTTCCGTGTGCGATGTTACAGAACCGCAAGTGTCGTTAGCCCTCGTCACTTTGCATCTTTTCAACAAGGCCCTTAGTGAATAGCTAAAGAAGCTGGCACGTGCAAAGGTCTCTACCAGCTGAGTCTTGCAATCTATTGTGCCAGATAACCACCTCATCGAGATCCTATCATGCGGTGTTCAACAGAGCTGCACCGAGTAGCAATGAAGCGGTTCGCATTGTGGTCGGCACCGCAGTAGAGTAGCGCGCGGCGACCCTGACGCTCGTGAGCGGTGAGCGTCGATTCAACTGCGTCCGCGCTAAACCAGTTCAAACAACAGTAAAACTCGACGAGCGTATCTGCCGGTCGCTTAATTACTCCACATTTGCATATTTTTGTGCGGCTACAAAATGCGGCGCAATTAAAACAATATTTTTGGTAATTCACCATTAGTGCGCGGCCCCGCGGCGGTTCAATTAACTAGACTCAGTGATACATCTGAATATTTGAACCTTCACAGCATCACGCATAGAATCTCGTTCGAATTCATCCCCAGGCGTCACTATCGGCAGCGCCACATCACGCATCAGCAATTCTTTCCTGTAGCAACAAATCTCATGTATGTAAGTAGAAGCGCTCACAAACCTAACACCGCACCTAACCTTTACGAGTACTACAGCGTTACTATTTATCCTGGACATATAATAGGACAAGATCGGATATAATCTGTATCACGAAACACCTCTCGTACGTGTTGTATTCAGTCATGGTCTGACATAGCGTTGACTTATAACTAAAACCAGTTAATCGTAATACTAATGTATCAAGAATAAATAGAAACGTATGATCTGAAATAAAGCATTTCTCAACGAACAGTACAGTATTTTTTTTTCTGGAAAACCGCGTTTATTTAGGTTTATGATTATAAAAGGATAGAATAAAATTTGTTTAATGCTGAGATTATCAAAAACCTTAAGTTTGGTTCATCTGCTCGGTATATTTCACTCTTTGAACACGATATAATATATAGTGAATTATATTAAAATTAATACTAAGATTTCAAGAGCAATGGCCTTCAAGGTGTTAAAATAAACGAGTACTAATTAAAGATTCCGATTAAAACAAATTTTAGTATCGAAACTTGGAATCGAATTTTACATAAGCCACATTCTATTATTTTTATGAAGTCCCTAATAGAATAATGTTTTCCACGCATGTGGTAGATAGTGTTGACAACCCTGATAACGTAGGAAAATAATAAACATACTGTTTGTGTAAAACCGATCAATGATAAAACTTTATGTTTTTGTAAATTATTTTCAAGATTATCAGTAATAAGAATTAAAAGATGTCATCGACGGCGATACAGAAGCTAGAACTCTGGCGCGATCACATTATTCACACTAAATTAGCATCTTGTACTAGTTTTATAATTTATTATAAAGCTATTAGTGGCGACTATCAAGTGGGCGCCATCTATACCGTTTTCTTTTTTAACCGACTTCAAAAAAAGGAGGAGGTTATCAATTCGAATGTATTTTTTTTTAATGTTTGTTACCTCATAACTTTGGACTGGGTGAACCGATTTTGATTATTCTTTTTTTATTTGAAAGCTGGTGCTTCCCATGTGGTCCCATTTTAATTTGGTCCAGTTCCGACAACGGCATCCAGGGCAAAACCGTATAAGTTTTAAATTTGCATTAAGTATGTACCGACAAATAGACGAATAACTCAATATCACGGTAACCGATTTCGATGATTCATTTTTTATTGGAAAGGATGTACTTCAAGGGTAGTTTGATGAGAGTTTGGTTAGTTTCTGATTATGGGATCCGTGACAAAGTAAGTAAACTTTCAAGAAACGAGCCTACTCCTTTCTTAAGGGCCGGCAACGCATCTGTGTTTCCTCTCGTGTCGCAATTGTCCATGGGCGGCCGTGATCACTTACCATCAGGTGACCCGTATGTTCGTTTGCCACCAATATTATAAAAAAAACTCTTCAATTCTTAGGAGCCTATTGTGCTTATGTTCGTTGCTGTGTTGCAACATGACGCAAGCATTGTAATTACATTACTTAAGGTGTATAATGTGTGAAGCGATGGTAGCCGAGTTGGTGGTAGAAACTATCGCGGATTACTGAAAAGGTTGCGTTCGTACCAAACGTTACTTATTGTACAACCAATTGAAACCATATCGCATACCATACCGATAGATACCATACCGCAAAAATGCGCATATTTTAATATACTTAAGGCGGAACGGAGTTCGCGGGCACTGCTAGTAAAATATATTTATGTACACTAAAAATGGAAAAATAAAGTAAATTTTCAAAAAAAAGTATTAACCGACTTCAATATCAATCAAAATCCCATAAGGCACTAAAAAGCGGAAAATAAATGGTTTATCAAATTAACCAAATGAAATAAAACATATGAATATGTGTGCTACCTAGAGATGTATTGGAAGTCGGTGCCAACCAAACCGAAAATCATATCATCTACATAAGTACAAAGTTTAAGTCCAATCTCGCGTCTCTGTAATACAAAAATTTTGGTTGGTACCGACTTCCAGTACATCTCTAGGTAGCACATATATTCATGTTTTATCTCATTTGGTTAATTTAATAAACTATTTATTTTCCGCTTTTTAGTGCCTTATGGGATTTTGATTGATATTGAAGTCGGTTAATACTTTTTTTTTGAAAATTTACTTTTTTTTATATCATAGAACAGGTGATGTTAAATGATCACCGCCGTCCATAGAGACTTGCAACACCAGGGGAGCCACAAGTGCTTTGCCAACCTGTCTTGGGAGAGTAAGAGAAAAGGGACGAGGGGAGGGGAGGTGGGCCTGCGGTGCTCTCACTGATCGAACGAAACGCAACAATGCAAGCACTGTTACTTCATGTCGGCGTTTCTGTGTGTCGGGTGGTGGTACCCCGGGCGAGCCGACTCATTCATGCTGAAACCATTAATAGCTACAGCGTAGCTCTATCACCTATTAATATTTTTAATTAAATCCTCTAAAGCATTTAATTAAATATGCCTTATTTAATGGTACTGTTACTTTTATTTAGGGCATATATGATTACCTGATAAGATAGTTCGAGTTTTATATCAGAAATCGCATCCAAACTGTAGGCACTTAGAGTACATCATTGTAAGTTTCTGACGATACTCTTCAGTATAACTTAAGAAACCTAAGGAACCTTGGTCCTCGCCTTTTCACACTTGGATATAAATCAACGACTTACAAACATGTTCCAGTGAGTGTTATGTAAAGTAAAGTATTGTGTAGAGTAAAACAGTTAGCAGATAATATAAAGACTTATCAAAGCATTTAATCGGAAGCCGATTGTAAGTAAACACAAAAAGATGTCAACGTTATTAGAGAATATTCCTGCTAAATCGATTATTTGCTTAAAAGTGACAAACGCCACATTATTGGTCTCATAGAAACAATTATTTACAACTAGCGGGCCCGGCGGACGTTCATTATAAAAAAACTTAACTAATTATATACCTATACCTTCCTCATAAATCACTCTATCTACTGGTGAAAACTGCATGAAAACCCGTTCAGTAGTTTTTAAGTTTATGGCGAACAGGCAGACAGATAGACGTGGCAGAGAACTTTGTTTTATAATGTGTAGTGATTACGCGTTCTCTGGTATATACTTAACTCGTTTAATGATTATCGATACATCTATGTCATGCTGCACTTAAAATCTTTATATACGTACCATCGTTTTAAACCTTTAAGAAACTCGAACTAATTCAACGTTTCGGAAAACCTTTCAGGAAAGCCTAAGCTTGAACACTCTTACATTTTGTCTAAATGTGCACAGCATATTTAAATTTTCCTGCGTATGTTAGTATCTCTAATTGACTTCAAATAAATGACTAATGTACTACATATTAACTAACAAATAATATTAATGTCACTGAAGTAGTTTTCTCACATTCTTCTAATAATATTTACGTGTAATCCGTGAATTCGTTCCTTTGATTTTGAATTTATAAAAAGTCACAAAGTAATTTTCGATCATGATTTACTCTATCTGTGATGAAACGTTTTTTCCAAGTAAATTATCTGTAAATATCACTGACTTTAATATATGGTACATTATATAACATATTCATGCAACAAACGAATGTAAAGCAGCAATTGTGATTCATCTAAATGATTGAGAGTGCAGTGTACACAAGTGGGTTACACGCACACAATGCATATCACGGAGTCGCTATGAGCGTTTGGCTCAGCAAGGTACAGCTTGCCCGACACACAATAATGTGTCAATAGAGTAATACAAATTTAGTTTTTAATAAGGTAGAGAGCGTAGGTTTCGAGCTGCATCCTCCTACCAAACCGAACAGTCGTACCTGTTCCTACGCTCGCAACGCTGTGCTTAAACTACACTCTATATAATATTTGCACTCTGCATAGCAACTCACGTGCACGGATACATATGACATGCATGGGGCTGGTAATCACAAACACCCAATGGTCGTATTGTACAACACCACAGAACTGTTACCAGTGAATACGAGCATAATCATGATAGACTTTCACTCCGTCACAATAATATCTAATTATTGCAAAGCAGCTGCTCCAGTACGCGTTATGTATGACAGTTGTTACTTGCGATATAAGATGTCTCAGTCGTTACATTTCAATATGAACCAAGTACTATTTTAGTAATTTATAAGATTTCCAATATTTTAACAGATTTTTAAACTCTAACCACAACGTGTTTTAATATGAATCAAGTCCTTGCACTTCATAAAAACGGAATAAATCAAGTCCATTTTGACGTATTGCGTCACGGTGTAATTATAATATGGTAGCCAATCGCCTCCGAAGCCTCTTATTGTGATCGGTATCTCTATCGTAAATTTCGCTTATTATGTTATTTTCAAAATAAAAATTATGGATATTATAACAATATTATCTTCAGAAAAGTCTAGGAACAGTCTGATTCCAAAATCCAAACAAAAACGTGAAATTGAGAGATATGACTGAAGGTTTTTTTTTTTCGAACTGACTACACTATTGACCAAGCAAGGTCTTCACAGCTTCACCGGCCTATTAAGACGAACGCTTAAGGCACTCAGCCGATTTTATTTTGACAACTAGCTCAAGGGTGTGCGGCACACCTCGGCTTTGGCTGTTGCCTGATACATGCAATTCGCGACCTATGTAAGCTAACCTAAGCTAAGCTAATTATTCATACATATATGAGTTGTTAAAACATATATGTGTACCAAGCATACATACCTCAACAACCCTTATATATATTTCGTATCGGATAATATTCTAAACTATTTCAGTTTGATAAGGGGAAAAAATAAAACCCTTCCACCTGCATGTGTAAGCGTGTATGCGTGCACGTGTGTGGAGGTGATATGTGTAATGTTGTCGCAGTGATGTAAGATTTTGTGTCACTGTATCGCGCGAGCAGCGTACTCAAGGGCTCCACGCCGAGGGAACGGACCTAGGCTTGAGCTGCTGCCGAGGGGGGCCTAGTCTGGTGTGCGGGAGCGAAATTTACACCCAGACCATGTGCGAGAGCGAAATTTACCCCCAGACCACGGCGCGGCGGTGATCTGTGGTTACGCGGGCGTGGGCGTGAGCATGCTCTGTTTGGAGATACAGGCTGGTACTGATCGTTCACTGCCGTTATTTCATCGGGAGGGTCGGTGCTATGACTGGAGGTGTTTGTAGTAAATTTAGAGTTTATAAGGTTAGGTCATGCAGTGTTTATTGTTGAACATAACACTTGTATGGTGTTTATTCCAAAACATATACATTCGAATTTATTCTTGAGTTAGTAAATTATAAAAAATGTTAAAAGTACTTTTCTTGTTTTTTTCCAGACGTTTGTTATCATTGACGTTGTTTGTCAACACTTTTAAGTTTTTTTTTCATGTTGACTATTTTGTACTCCAATTTTCAAATATTTAGTTCCCGGTCTTCTTATAAAACCATAAGAAAATGTACAATATCAACAATAGATTATATAAAAAAATAATTAACTCGTGATTACTAAATAATCGGGAGAATTATGATTCTCTTTGAGGAAAAAAACAGATTATTCTACTCATATATTTATTTCATTTGATTATAAACAACTATATCTATTCAAATTCTCTTTGAAATGAAGTTAATCTATTGAAATGTCATTCAGTTTCAATTGAATGAACTTGGTATACATAATATTATTAAGAAAAGATAATCTTATATCGCAAATGCATGTTAATATCCATTTGTTTTCGCGATATTAAGTAGTTTTTATTGAATATTAACAAAAATTACTTTTCTACCGTTTAGTGTTGTTTAGTGTTTTAATATGGTACATGTTACATTAATCACGTTTAGAGTCGATGCAGTCAGGAAT
>MU158703.1:2201743-2216749 GCA_015888305.1 Antheraea pernyi
GCCGAACTATGAAGTCAAAGAATATACTATTATTAATAATGATCAAACTAATGATTCAATTCTATATAATGATATCCATTCTTATTTAAGTCCTATTAAAATTATATAATAATAATTATTCTTTTTTATGTATCTTTATTATGGTGGCGCTAGTTTCAATGTGTCTCTTAATATGGTGGCGCTAGTATCAATGTGTATCTCTAATATGATGACGCTAGTGTCAATGTATATTTATAATATGGTGGCGCTAATATCAATGTTCCGGTCGTGTTGTAGTCTCGTCTCTTGAATGTGATGCAGCGGCACCGGAGGTGGGCGGTAACATAAGGCAAATTTTTAGTCCTTACAAAAACTTATAATATAATTAGTTAATACAATATTTTACTTAAACTAAGGTGTGAACCTCCAGGTTCAAGCGATAGAGCAAGATTGTTCTTTTCTCATCGCTTCATTGTCCCACGAAGCGTTTATTTCACATGGTCAGCGCTTTTCGATGGTTCAAATGGGAACTTGCACTGTAATATGGGTCCGCGTTATCTGGTTCTAGGTAGTAGAGTACGTTAGGTAGGGAGGACAGTAGGTAACAGACGCATTTTAGAAATGAACCACCAAAATCCTGATAGATTTTGGCACTGTTTGTAACAATATATGAAAGATGGGTTCGCCGTTACAAATATAAAATGAAATTATGGTTTATAACTTTAAAGAGATCATAATATCCTAAACCTACAAAATATATAATGAGCCCATTCCAAGCGTCCGTATAATCACGAGCACCTTTCAAAATCAAAATACTCTTTATTCAATTTAGGCCAGAAAGCACTTATGAACGTCAAAACTACCACCGGTTCAGAAAACAACCCATTCATCGAGAAGAACCGGCATGAAACTCGATCTAGTTTATCTTTTCATAGTACATAACATATTTTTTGATTATTAAAACATAACATAACGACATATAACATTCGTTTTTGGTGGATGCACAGAGAGACGCGTCACATCCAGACATCGCCATCGTTCACATATTGATCCACCTTGTAATAGCCTTTATGTATTAAGACCCGCTTGACATAACACTTGAACTTACTATCCGGCAAATCGGTAATGTGTTTTGGGACTTTGTTATAGAACCTAACACTATTACCTAAAAAACTGTTACTAGTCTTAGTAAGCCTGAAATACGGAGTGACCAGTTTGTTATTGTTTCTAGTATCTACATTATGTCGGTCTTATACTAAATCCAGATTATCTAAGTTTCTGCGGACGTACATCAAATTCTCAAGGATATATTGAGAGGGTAGAGTTAAAATACCGAATTCCTGAAACATAGTCTTTAATGATTCGCGAGACCCCAAATTATAGATCGCTCTAACTACCCGTTTTTGTAGTAGGAATATGGTGTCCCCTTCAGCTGCTGCCCCCCATAACAAAACGCATAAGATATTAAAGCTATGGAAGTAAGCGAAGTAGATTAACCTAGCAGTGGGAATATCTGTGGAATTAGTCTTTTTTTAAATAATCAAGGGAATATATTAATAACCGAATCGCTGGAACACTCCACACTTTTATACACACATAGAATACAAAAAAACAACGAAAGATTATCTTGTTTCATAAAGACGACACCACTGCTTACAAGTCCACCGTAGCGGATACTGTAACATGAGATACTTGGCTTTGAAACAGTTGAGCAGTCTCTATGTTCATAAGACCTTACCCCTAATTATTTTGTCTATTTCCGAGTTTGAGGATGTATCTGAGAGGACAATTTAGGAACGCAGGACGAATAGTTCTTCAATCGCCATTGTTACTATTTCGTATTTTCTATCAGGTACAGCACTGTAATTTTGCCAATGTAATTCACAAAAATGTGAAGTTAGAAAAAAGGTAGCTATATCAAATGTACTTCAACTAAGCATAACTAACGAAAAATAAAAATAACCTTTAATAGCAGTATCATAGAATATAATCAATCCTAACAAGTGAAAAACTTTAGAAAAACTAAAAAAAATTTCGCGAAGTGCGAATGAACGCGTAACCACTAAGCTATAATCTCTTCGATATAAAAATGAGATTACATATTGAAGATTTCTACACACACACACACACACACACATATATATTGTCGTCAGCTCGTTTGTTAATGAATACAAGAATATTTTTATCCAAGGTTAAGTTTCAAAAACATCGCGACACGCGACCGACCGACATTTATATTAATAATGAATATCGTATGTTTTACAAATGTTTTAATGTTATCATTTGCACATGTGTTCGGTAAAATATATCTAAATGTATAGTATATTTAGCAAGTTATCAATTCTTTTAAAGATGGTATGTATCGGTAACGACTTGCACTTGATTAACACGAATCAGCAAGTAGTAGCTAGTGCACGGCAAGCGAGCTTCCAGCATTCGCATTATATGCAGCAGCTGTTCAATCAGTAGGTATGGACCGAGATATCAATCAGGACACTATTTATACTGCTCGAGTAATATGCGAGTAAAATTAGTTCTTTACCTATGAAATTGCCGTTATGAATGAAAAAAATAATGTATCTCTGACAAGAAATGTAAATTAATATTAAGCATATGAAAACATTTAAATACTGTACATTGATACATTTTATATTAGGTCTTTACCTATGAAATTACTGTTTTGAATGAAAAAATTTAAACGATTTTTTTTCATGTATTTTTTATTTGTATTTATCGAAGTAATCACCCATGCAATCAATGCATCTTTACCAACGCAGTGGCAGTTTATCGATGCCCTTCTTAAAGAAATCAGCTGGACGGAAGGCAACAAATTCTTCAAAGGCATTTTGTACTGCCTCTCGGGTATTGAATTTTTTTCCCGCCAAGGAGTTATCCAAATTCTGGAAAAAGTAGTAGTTTGTAGGCGCAAGGTCTGGTGAGTAGGGTGGATGACGGAGAACTTTCAACACCAGTTCCTACAACTTGGAAACCGTCTGCTGTGCAGTATGAGGTCGCGCATTGTCGTGCAAGAGCAGCGGAGACGAGCGATTGACCAATGCTGGTTGGAGATGTGCCAGCTTCTCCATCATTGTGTTCAGTTCTTCCCATTACACATCTGCAGTAATGCGCACCCTGATTAGTAAGAAGCTATGATGAATCACACCAGCACTAGACCACCAAACAGTGACCATCACTTTTCTAGGGGTAAGTTTTAGTTTAGGGCATTGTTTAGGTGCTGAAGCAGGATCCAATCAACTTGCTGAGCGCTTGCGGTTATCAAACAGAATCCATTTTTCATCGCAGGTAACAATGCGGTTCAAAATTCCTACATTTGTGTATCTGTTGAGCAGTGCAAGGCACGTCTTGACGCGTACTTCGCGCTGGCGATCATTGAGTTCGTGGGGCACCCATTTGTCAAGCTTTTTTACCTTGCCAATTTGACGCAAATGGACCAATATTGTTTTGACGCTAACGTCGAAAGCTGCTGCTAATTCAGCCGTAGATTGTGTATCATCAGCTTCCACAATCGCCTTTAATCCGTCATTGTCGACCTAATTCTTCGGACGACCGCAAGGTTCATTTTTGAGGTCGAAATTCCCAGAACGGAAGCGAGCAAACCAATAACAGGCGAATTCTGGCTTAGTATTCGTGGCAAATTGTAGGATAATTGCTTTTATACGAGCATTGAGTAACTATTAAATTGTTTTTTTTTAATTATTATTATTATATTCTACTCAACTGTCTAGCTGGTACTGGTGGCTTTGTTTCGCTGGAAAATAATTTTGTTAGTCCATGGGAATTATATATTTTATCTAAATATTAATACAGTTTTCCCAACTGTGTACCCCTTTTTAAGCGCGAGCGGATGAACGTGACATTTGGCGTAGTTAAAGTTTATATGCAAAAGAAGTGCATAAAACTATTTTTTACATAAGATGCTTTACAAATACATTACATTAATTAAAATAAACATTACACACAATATTGCTCGAATGACACACAACATACAAACATGTAAATGAAAAACACGTTTCCCTAACCTTTCTTTTTCTGTATATTTCTTTTCTCCCTTACTCTAATCACAATAATACTTAAACTAACTCTATCGCGCTATTGAATTCCTTTTCTATTTATTCTTTCACTCTCATCGTGCTATTCTATTATCTTCCCATTCACTCTTACGTTCCAATTACCTTTTTTCATCCCACATTCAATATTTATAACATTAAATAAATGAAATGACCTGGTCAAATTGTAGGTTAATTTTATATTAATATAGTATGTAAATTCATAATATACATTAATAAATACTGAAATAATTAATCGATAAATAATATATCTTTAACACATTTATGAAAACACTGAAATAGTTATTATTGTCTTTGGTTTTATTCGAATGTTAAAATGTGTTATGGTCGAGTTTCGACCACTAGTGTCGATAATTTTGGCTGTCCTTTTTTTATGGTAATTTTGTTATTACTATTTAACTTTAATATGCTTTTAAGTTATATCTTTTAAATGATATAATTATTACTTCGTTAATATGGAGAAGCTTAATGACATGTAACTTATACAATATTTGACAATACTTTAAAAAATCTATCACGCGTCACTAACAATCTTATTTGAGTCAGTTAAGATGTTATATAAATTAGTCCTATATAAAAGCATATAATTTCACGCATAGATTAAGTAATGTATGCGAAATATTAAAAAATCCTTATTACCCTAACTAATATTATAAATGGGAATGTGAGTTTAATGGTAATGGTGGTAGAGCCACGCTGAAACTATTATTGGTTTCAGTATGAATGGGTCGGCTCGCCCGGGGTAGTACCACCCTCTCATAGAAAACCGACGTGAAGTAACAGTGCTTGCATTGTTGCGTTTCGTTCGGTCAGTGAGAGCGCCGGAGACCCACCTCCCCTCCCCTCTCCTCTCTCCTCTCCCTTTCCCTCCCCTAACCCTTCCCTCCAAAAGATGGCTCTGTCTGTCTGTCTGTTTGTCTGTCTGCGATAAAGTCAAGTTGCTCTTCGTTTTTCAAAATGAAAACAGGTTCTTGATACAATGCCAGCTCGGAGTTTGCACTACTGTTTATTTACAAAAAAAACGTTTTGTGTTCTAATGTTGTTACTTCGTATTACATGATGAATGAATGGATGTAGTAGGTTTCACTTGAAAAAATATTATTCAATTACGCATTTTTTATATACGTGAAGAACAATCTCTAAGAGGAAACCTTTTACGAAAATATCCATCGAATGACAGCCTGGTAGGGGCACAACGACCTCCCTATGGAGCGAATGAGTATAGTAAATTGCGAGGACACCTTTTTTAGTAATAGTAACTTATCCCTCGAGCTACGAGTGGAATAGTAATAAGCGCTAAATAGCAAGTGGAATATTAATACTACTTATCTTCGACGACTATCCAATATTTATTGAATCTTTATACAAAAAAGAATATTGGTATATAAGAGATAGAGAAATTCAAGCAAAAGTTGGCACATCTACGTACTTTTTTATGGAAAAGATTTCTATGCTATTCATTTTACAATATGTAAATATGCCATATCATCTGGAACATATCAAGGCTGTAATGTTTAACTGATCGCCATTAAACATGTGTATTTGTAAACGAAGAATATTTACAGAACATTCGTTATAAGTCACGTATTTATTACAATGTACAGTTTTTTTTCGGTCTGTCTACGTTATTGGCATGACGGGCCTTTACAACTTCACCGGACTATGGCAAGCGGTTAAGGCACTTCAGCGCTTGGAGACAAGCTCAAGGTTGGTAGAGTAGCCGAACCTCGACTTAGGCTGTTGCCTTGTATGCAACTTCGCGAATCTGTGTAAGCTGAACTAAGCAAGTTATTCATACATATAAAACTTCCTCCGACACACACGTGTACCGGCATGAGAACCTCGCGAATTCAAACGAGTATTTTGTGCCTGATAATTTGTCTAATCTAAAATAACCCAGTTCGAAAATAAGGGAAAAATAAAAACCCTTTCAACATACATTAATTACAATAGATCTATATAAACAAAATGACATCGGTCTGCCGTTATTCACGCATCAGCTAAAAACTACTGGATATTTTTTTATTAGTTTTACTTCAAAGACACCTAAAAAAAATTACTTTAGAAAGTGAGTTCATTTGTTTGTTTGTTCCAATTTCACGTCTTAACTACCCAATTCATTTACCATGACGTTGTATATGCACACTTTCAGAGGTACAAAAAATGAGATATCGTACCTTTCATCTAGGAAAAGAGATCGAGGGAAAGACTAAGTCGACATAAACGCGAGCGAAGCAGCTAGCAATTTGTAATATAAAATTATTCATGTTTTTATAAACTATGTTTGTTCTAACTACACACTCTGCATTGTGTATTTTCTAGCCATTGTAAAGTAGGGCAAGCGGTGTGGTGCCCATGCGCACTAGAGGGGGAAAATATGGATAACATTTTTTACTACGAATTTTCTTCTATCAATAATAGACAAAATATATTTTTGCTATCAATTTTTTTTTTTCTGTTTTCGTAATATTTTTTAAGATAATACAATGCAGACCACATCGTTACTACCAGCTAGTAGTAAATAACAAATTCGTACTGCTATTATTGTGTATGTATAAATAGACAAATTTTTATATTTTTTTTTTATACATTTTATATATTTTAGTAGCACATGGATCATGAATTCAATTACAGAAGGTCCCTAGAACAAAGTAATACAGTGCAACCGTAATATAACGAACCTCAATATAACGACTTCCTCGATATAACAATTTTTTCGTAATCCCCTTGAATTGTCCATAAAAGTCAGTGTAAATAATACCATTACATTACGAAATTTTTTTACGAACAACCTCTTTACAACAAATTTTCAACTTTAAAAAAAAAGTGTAAATAACTCTAATTAACGAATTTTGTCAACTCAAACCTCTATATAACGTTTCCATCAATATTTTTTACTTTTAATTCGTGAGTTTATTTGTGCGAATCTTTGAAATTAACATTAAATTTTCTACATAATGTATGAACCCACCTTAATACACCTACTTTTACGGATTTGACTGCATTTAATTTTTGATTATTAATCTAAGGGAAACAATATGTTACCTACCTTGTTTTTAAATAGAAA
The DNA here is from genome assembly GCA_015888305.1 of Antheraea pernyi. Lineage (NCBI taxonomy): Eukaryota > Metazoa > Arthropoda > Insecta > Lepidoptera > Saturniidae > Antheraea > Antheraea pernyi. Next base: position 2,208,878 of record MU158703.1, read on the forward strand.
ATACATAGAATAATTTGATAGAAATGTGTTATCATTTAAAAGCAGATATTATTCGCTATAACAAGATGAGTACGTAATGCTGAGGTGAATTAAACTATGTATTTATTTACCTCTTTATTACAAATTTTAGACCAACCTTACCTCAATATAACAAACTTCAGTTTAACGAATTACTTGATATAACGAATATTTACGAGTTACCGTAGGATTTGTTATATCGAGGTTGCACTGTAACAAGTATTCTTGAAAGACATAGGACAATTTTACATTAAAGTTTTGTTAAAAATAAGTCAATGTTTTATAGTTCAAACGTACCTGCTTATGAACCAATACATAGCTTTTATTTCCCTAGGATTTATGAAAATGTTAATAGACAAACGGATCGTGATATTATAGAAATGTTAAAGCCAGTAACCGAAATTTTCTAACATTACCTACATTTATACGAATGAAACGTGGCTTGACCCAATTTTAATCTGGCAAGTCGATAACTTTCGAAATAGCAACAAATTGGTACAACAGACTCGGAGCCTATTGAAGATTTATGTCGTTCTAAGGCATATTTCGCTGAATTAATCCGAAACTCGTACCTGTCAAACATAAATAGTTTAATTTACGTCTTAGATATATTTCTTATAATGGACAATGAATAAGGGACTGACACTGGGAGAGGAACTAAAATTTAGGATAAAATATAAATAAACTATTAGGTAAAATATTTTCGTTACATATAAAATTACAGACAAGTCATATAAAATAAAAGAATTAAATTTTCATTGCAATGATTTTTTACGTAAATTAGTGCATAATTTTAAAAAGAGGTCGCAATAACATAATTAAGAATGATGCGTAATTTTTTTTAAAATATATTATCGGTAGCAAACGAGCATGCGGGTTTGCACCTCATGGTAAGTGATCACTGCCGTCCATAGACACTAGCAACATCAGGGGGTAAGTGGTTGAGGAGTGGGGAGGGAGGGAAGCGGGGAGAGTGGAGACGGCCTCCGGCGCTCTCACTGGCCGAACGAGACGCAACAATATACTTCGGTAAAATTTCACCTTAATACCTTTATATCACAATGTCTTATTGATTATTTATTTATATACAAATGGTATATGATAACACAAAATACATTAAGTTGCTAATACAGCAAACCTAATATATAGAATCATAATTTTAGACAAGTAAAAAATCTGCTTATACGAATACAAAAATTATTCGGTACGGTTTTATATCTAAAGAGATTAAAGTATTAAATGGAAGAGGATGGGTTAGAACACAATTTTGTCCAACTAGGTTGCGATCACATACACCAGATGTAATCCGCAATATACGAGCTGTATTGCTTGAATAACTGTTTATTTAAGATACAGAAGCTACTACGCAGATCACTACATATTATAAAACAAAGTCCTCTGCCAAGTCTGTCTGTTTGTTTGTTCGCGATAAACTCAATAACTACTGAACGGATTTTCATGTGGCTTTCACCAGTACATAAAGTGATTCATGAGAAAGGTTTAGGTGTATAATTTGGTTTTTTTTTCTTTTATCAGAGCGGAACAACGTCCGCCGTGCCCATTAGTTTTAAGATAATTTAGATTAAGAAGTAAATTTTAAGATTTCAGTTTATTCATACCGGTTTTAGGCATTTTGTGGTCGAACGTTGTTACTTCATCTACATGGCCGATTTATAGGAGAGATTATAAGGTTTTTTTTATATCATAGAAGGCAAGCGGACCATTGGGTCACCCGATGTTAAGTGATCACCACCGTCCATAGATACTTGCAACACCAGGGGAGTCGCAATTGCGTTGCCAGCCTGTGTTTAAGGGGAGGGAGAGAGGGGAGAAAGGGCAGGTGGGCCTCCGGCGCTCTCACTGACCGAATGAAACGCAACAGTGCAAGCACTGTTACTTCACGTCGGTTTTCTGTGAGAGGTTGGTATTACCCCGGGCGAGCCGACCCATTCATGCTGAAACCAGTAATAGCGTAGTAATCAGCGTAGGTCTACCTGTTCGTTTGCCACTTATGCCACTTATGACATTAAAAAAAAAAAGATATTAAAGTAATCTTTCAAAAAATTATCTTCTACACATATAATAATAATGTAAATCTAACGTGTCTGACTTTTCGATTTTCATGAAAAAAATTGTTGCATGTGTCTAGGAATAAATAAGAAATACATTTCAATCATTTTTAGAAATTTCTCTTTTCGTATGAAGACGCATCACTCCTAAATTACTGGGTTCATAATAAACACTCAGCATTAAAATCATAAAGTATATCCTCGGGAGTAACTTAGTATTTGTTTCATTAAAATCGGTCAACTCTATCAAAAGTTATTGTAGTTTTAATGACGACGCGGCGTAAGTACAAGAGAAAAGTTGAGAAGTAAATGTACTTAATACATTCAGATGACTTTATTAATCATTCTTTTTGAAGTGAAACTTCTTTATCGACGTAGGGAGGAATTTTAGAACATGTAAAAACGTATATAACGTTTTTCGGTTACGCGCCATCTTAATTTCTGTACATTTTTCCGTTACGCGCCATGTTTATTTCTAAACGTGCGCTTAATATATATTAATTATGAATTGATGAAATGATATTATAATCTTAGTAACAATAAAGTAAAATAATTGAATTATTTCTATCCATGTTTATAATAATAAAAGCCTTTTGCTTAAACTTTATCTAATTTAGCTTTATTTAACCAATTTCTGTAAAGTTGTAAATATAGTAGATCATTTTTCGAAAAATGATATCATAAAGAAGTTTCACTTCTTACGTGTGTACACTAATACACGCACGTATTTTTGTTTGCATAAGCTTCCACGCAGACGAAGACGCGGGCACAGCTGGCACTTAATAAAAATTAATTTAAGAAGGGTATAGAAATTAAAATTATAGTTATATCGATAGCCTGTCAAAAGGACGGTAACGAACGACGATAAGCAAGTGCGAAATGATCAATTTGGTAATAGCCAGGGGTCGCTTCATCGGTAATTTGTCAATGTCTGACTACAATTTATTTCACATCGTTATTACTTATGATGTTAATGATGAAAGCCTTTAAATAGGAACCAAAATAGATTAATGATAAATCAATACGACGCATTAATATTTATAAAAACTATACTATCTAACGATGGTTAATAAATATCAGAAATTCGGTGTTCTAACTTTTAGGACAAATTGTAATGGCCAGCCGATATCGTTTTGTGGTGAAAGGCTTTTAAGCCTTCAAATAAATCCATTGATTTTAAGTCAGTTCTATAGTAACGGACTATTTATATTAATTGGATATTATATGTTGACTTTATCCAACTTGTATTTTTAATTATTTTCTTTATTTTTATATCTTAGGAGGCAAACGAATAGGTGGGTCACATGATTTTAAGTGATCACCGTCGTCCATGAGTACTAACAACACCAGGGGAGTGGCTAATGCGTTATCAGCCTGTGTTTGGGGGAGGGGACGAGGAGAGGAGATGGGAGGTGGGCCTCCAGCGCTCTCGCTGACCGAACGAAACGCAACAATGCAAGCACTGTTACTTCACATCAGTTTTCTATGTCATCATTTGACTTGTGAAATTGTGGTCAAAGGCTAAAACCTACAAAGTATTTAAAAAAAATTACAGTTAATCTTAATTTAAAATGACGATAATGTGATCAAATAGTTGCAATAAAAACTTAACGTAAAGATGTAACTACCGATTGAAATATGGCCGAATAGTCACACCTAACTATAGTGACCATAGCCATAAGATACGTAAACACCGATCGAAGCGTGATCAAATAATTATAAAAGTTAACCTAACTGAAACGACTACTGAACATAGTGTAAACAAAGGCGGAGCCTGACTAGGATTCGACGTCTGAAGCAGTTCCGAAGACGTTGATGAACTTGAATTCATCGGGCATTTGATTCGTCTGTTGCAATCGCTATATGTAATAACGCATTTAACTGTTCTCGGGCATGACAATAATGTAACAAATACGAGATCGACTCTGAATGTTTGTTTGTCAACCATTATGACTCTATATAGCTATGGTACTTCGCTTGGGAAGATGTCGTTTCGATCTGTAATACACTTTCAAGAAAGAAAACATCAGAATAAAAAAAACATTACAGTCGTAAGAGATTTAGTAAGATAATCATTAGTTGTAAAGTTAGTACTAAAACTCAAGTAGAAATCAATACGTTTCGTATTACATAACATAACAATGGGCTAACTAGATTACAGTAGGCTTACAGCTGGGTTAATTACATATATTGATTAGGGCGGAGAATGACGAGTACATTGACATGAAGCATAAACAGGACTACAATGCAATTCTGGCTTAGTATTCGTGGTCAATTGTAGGATAATTGCTTTTATACGAGCATTGAGTAACTATTAAATTGTTTTTTTTTAATTATTATTATTATATTCTACTCAACTGTCTAGCTGGTACTGGTGGCTTTGTTTCGCTGGAAAATAATTTTGTTAGTCCATGGGAATTATATATTTTATCTAAATATTAATACAGTTTTCCCAACTGTGTACCCCTTTTTAAGCGCGAGCGGATGAACGTGACATTTGGCGTAGTTAAAGTTTATATGCAAAAGAAGTGCATAAAACTATTTTTTACATAAGATGCTTTACAAATACATTACATTAATTAAAATAAACATTACACACAATATTGCTCGAATGACACACAACATACAAACATGTAAATGAAAAACACGTTTCCCTAACCTTTCTTTTTCTGTATATTTCTTTTCTCCCTTACTCTAATCACAATAATACTTAAACTAACTCTATCGCGCTATTGAATTCCTTTTCTATTTATTCTTTCACTCTCATCGTGCTATTCTATTATCTTCCCATTCACTCTTACGTTCCAATTACCTTTTTTCATCCCACATTCAATATTTATAACATTAAATAAATGAAATGACCTGGTCAAATTGTAGGTTAATTTTATATTAATATAGTATGTAAATTCATAATATACATTAATAAATACTGAAATAATTAATCGATAAATAATATATCTTTAACACATTTATGAAAACACTGAAATAGTTATTATTGTCTTTGGTTTTATTCGAATGTTAAAATGTGTTATGGTCGAGTTTCGACCACTAGTGTCGATAATTTTGGCTGTCCTTTTTTTATGGTAATTTTGTTATTACTATTTAACTTTAATATGCTTTTAAGTTATATCTTTTAAATGATATAATTATTACTTCGTTAATATGGAGAAGCTTAATGACATGTAACTTATACAATATTTGACAATACTTTAAAAAATCTATCACGCGTCACTAACAATCTTATTTGAGTCAGTTAAGATGTTATATAAATTAGTCCTATATAAAAGCATATAATTTCACGCATAGATTAAGTAATGTATGCGAAATATTAAAAAATCCTTATTACCCTAACTAATATTATAAATGGGAATGTGAGTTTAATGGTAATGGTGGTAGAGCCACGCTGAAACTATTATTGGTTTCAGTATGAATGGGTCGGCTCGCCCGGGGTAGTACCACCCTCTCATAGAAAACCGACGTGAAGTAACAGTGCTTGCATTGTTGCGTTTCGTTCGGTCAGTGAGAGCGCCGGAGACCCACCTCCCCTCCCCTCTCCTCTCTCCTCTCCCTTTCCCTCCCCTAACCCTTCCCTCCAAAAGATGGCAACGCACTTGCGACTCCTCTGGTGTTGTTAGTGTCCATGGACGGTGGTGTTCACTTAACAGCAGGTGACCCACCTGTTCGTTTGCCACCTATGACATAAAAAAAAAAAAAAAAATTTGTTTGTTTCTTGCTCTTTCATGGGTTAAGTACTCAACCGATCATCGTCAAATTTTGTATTGTTTATGTAGAAAAAATATACTGTTCCTAAGGGCTTACATCAAATCTATATTAACGCGACCGAAGCCGCGAGCTAAAGCTATTTATAATTAGTTTATTCATTTATTATTATTATAACTAGTAAATAATGTATCTACCATATTGTTGCTGGATTACTGGAACATTAAGGTATAATAATTTAAAAAAAAAACATCGCGTGTATCCAACGTACACACGCGGAATGAGTGAAACTTCTTTAGCTTATATATATTAAATATATATATATATATAAAAGAATGCTCATAAAGTATATACTATACGTAGTCCCGTAGTATAAATACTTAACTTATTTTTGCATATTACTACTCCCAGAGCGGCACTTATACATACTTCTTCTTCTTCTTCTTGTTTTGGCTCCGCAGAAGCATTTGCCAGTGTCAATGTTTTGTTTATGTTCCAGAGAGTTTGTTAATTTCCATTGTCGAGTAATTCAATATTCTAACAAGATGGTGGCTCCCTTGTTAGAACTTTCCATGGAGTTTTTGTGGCATCTCAGAATTCATGGTCCGTGGTATTATTTTCTATTCACTTCACTTATGCACAATAAACAAACTATATTACATAAAACACCACCAATTTTACACAATATAGAGTCAAGTAACACAATATTATGAATAAAAAATAAAATCCACTACATGACAGACGAAGATCCCGCCAAAAACTCCTTATACATACTTATCAGCCTATCTCTCTTTATGGTAACAAGTAATCGCCTAGTACCAATTATAAAATTTTAATAGTTCAAATTATAATTTATTTGACTGAAGAAGGCGTTACTTGTGGTATCCATCATGAAATATTAAAGTGGATGTTAATTTGAACTTCCATCTGGAATTGATTGATCACTACTGCGAGATTAGACCATAATTCATTTTGACATTCTACTGACTAAAAATAAATTATCTATCAATTAATTATTAATGTATATTATGAATTTACATATTATATAGTATATTATATTATTTTAAAATTAACCTACAATTTGACCGGTTAATTTCAAAGGGCACGTATGGTATGGTATTAACATAGCTTACGATGTTAAAAATGTTGAATGTGGAAGGAAAAAAGGTATATAAAACGCAAGAGTAAAATGAACGATGGCGAAACGTCTTTTTCATTTACATGTGTGTATATGTAGTTTATCATTCAGGCAGTAGTGTGAGTAATGTATATTTTAATTAATGTAATATATTTTTAATACATTTTACATAAAAAAAAGTAGCTTTGTGCACTTCTCCTCCATATAAACTTTATGTCAAATTTCACGTTCATCCGTTCAATTCGTTTAAAAAGAGGTACAAAGTTTTCGCTTCACGTATTAATATATAGATACGACTGACGTGCTAAGTACACATAAATATAATTGCTTCATTTATGTATTCACAGAATTATCATAAAAAGCCAATCAAACGACAATTCATTGTTCCATTCACCAGAACTTCGGTATCACAAAAACGTTATTGTAAACGTTATATTAGATTATAACAAGATTACATCGCTCGTGTGTACGACATCAATGGACTACTGTCCTTATCGAATTACCTGCATATATATTACAACAAAGTCAGTAACAGATGACTAATATAAAGTACTCGTAAATATATTAAAATATGTAGTTAATAGAAGCTAACAATTGTATTATTGAAAGGTGTTTTATTATATGAAAGGATACTTCTTTCTTCTTTAGTGCTTTTTGTAATAATATAAACTATAACTAGTAATTGAAGAAGGCGTTACTTTACCGAAATCCATCGCTATATATTATAGTGGACGTTACTTTACATTTCCGCACATTTTTTTAAATGTTCACTTTTTTGTTTTCATATAAGTATTTGCCACTTTTTTTCGATTTACATAACACTACCTATGCTCGCAGTTTCACACACCTTTATTATTATTTGTTATTACTAGTAGATATAATGGATTATTTAATTAGAGAACAATAGATATTGTATCGCAGCGCCGC
>MU158704.1:36983-84719 GCA_015888305.1 Antheraea pernyi
TATATATATATATATATATATATATATATATATATATGTCGCAACGTTATACAGAGGCGATAAAAGAGTGACAAGTTTTTAACAATTGTTACTGACAGTCGTGAGGTTTTTCTATCGGTTTGTCAGTTGAAAAATATGAACGGTGATATGTCGAAAAATGTCATTGTATAATTGAATGGGAAAAATATAACACGTGTTGGCTATCTATATGTGGTATTATTTCTTGCTTCTGAAGATGTTCAAGAAGGAAGGCATCTCTGAACATAGCATTATTTTAGGCTCTCCGTTATGTCGAAAAATGTCATTGTATAATTGAATGGGAAAAATATAACACGTGTTGGCTATCTATATGTGGTATTATTTCTTGCTTCTGAAGATGTTCAAGAAGGAAGGCATCTCTGAACATAGCATTATTTTAGGCTCTCCGTTATATATATATTACGAATACATTATACGTTACAATACCGTTTTAGTGGATATAGAGAATTCTCAATTCTCCTTCTTTTTTTAAAAAGATTTGTAACGGCAATAAAACTTTTTTCAAGAAGATATTACGAGGGAAACGCTATCAAAAGCTGTCTCGCAATTCCCCACAAGCCAGGTAATTTCTCGGGTATATCTGCCTGCAGCCAAAATGTTTGATACCCTCTTTTAAATTTCACCTTCAGCTTCTCATTAGTGCTTAGCTCGAGTAGCTTCTCTTGTAACATTCTCCACTTCCGTTTCATCAACTGGATTTATGATCCATGGTGAATCAAAATTTGATTTTGAAGTCATCTGAGCAATTAAATGTTGGGCGTATACCTGAATATCCTCATCAAGGCATTCTACCTGTCACAAGTTTGAAAACTGAGAAAATTCGGGCCGACTAATATTTTGCTTCATAAATTTTAATTTTCCAAGAAAAGCTGATATTACACCCTTTGTTTGTATTAAATTGAGGTGGTCCCCTTGTAATTGTAAATTAATGTATTTAAATTTTGAATGAACAAATACGCGATATCTGCTTTCAAATTGATCAGGATTTCTTTTAAATCTGGATCTTTACTTTTAACTATAAAACTGGTTCAAAAAGTGAGTAAAATCTTGTTAAACATTCACCTTTCGACAACCAGCGTACTTCTGTATGTAAGAGTAATCGTTGAAAATTTTAATCAGTTTCATCGCATAATTGTGCAGATAAACATTGTATTCAAAGCATTGCTGCTTATTTCGTTAACTGCATTAATCACGAATTGAAGCGATTTATGCTATCTGTCACTCAAATTTTTTGCTACTCGGTGTTGTCAGTGAACGACACAGTGAATTGCAGTTACCCCTGGTATAATTCTTTTAAGATAACTTATAAACCCACGATATCGCCCGACCATGGCAGGAGCTCCATCTGTTGCCACCGAAGCAACGTTTGTGAATGGAATCGATTTTTCCTTAAAAAAATCACTGAAGACATTAAATATTGATTCACATTTAGTGTCTGTCTCCAAAGCTTTCGCGAATAGTAGTTCTTCATGAGTTTCTTCGTCCATAACAGATCGAACATATGCCAATAATAACGCTTCAGTACTAGGTAAAGTTGACTCGTTCAGTTGAATAGAAAAATGAGCTGTTTGCAGATAATTACACAAAAAACGTTCAATATCAGAGCTCATTTCATCATTCGTCTTTGTATAGTGTTGTTACTCAAAGGAATTCTTTTGACTACGTCAAATGGGGATTTGTGGAGAACAGTATTCAAAACCTCTTCAACAGCGAGTAAAATTAGCTGTTCTACAATGGTGTGCGGTTTTCCAGATTTCGCTATAAGAAATGAGATATTGTAAGCCCGCAAACCACTATCGTTACTTTTAGAAGTTGAAGCGAACATACTGTGCATAGTGGGTCTTTTTTCATATTTTTCTTTCAACATTTGAAAATATACCAAATCTTTACCTATTTTATCAGGATGACACCTTTTTAAATGATCTCCGAGCTTAGATGGTTTCACAGAGCCATTGCACAAAACTCTGTTACATAAGAGGCATATGGGCAATCGTTTGTCTGCCGTTGATGATAGCAAAACCAAATTTTAAATAATCAACACTGTACTGTCGACATTTCCTCTTAAATTCAGCCATTTTTTCTTATCAGGTACCTACTTACCTGTAAATAAAAAACTTTGTTTTAGTAATTATAGGGTTTTACTTAACAGGATATGGCTATTTTAAGATAATAGGTCAATTAGCTAATAACTGCAACAAAATAAACAAAATACCTACTGGGGGAAACTGATTCTAATTATTAAAAGCAGTAAATCGCTAAGCTCCATATTAGAGTTTTATGAAACTGCGGAACGGTTTTCAATGTAATATAAAAAAAATCTCATTAATTATGTATAATTTGAGATTTTTCTGTAAATTTGATAGAAAATACTTTTAAAGTAAATTTTGATATTAAAATACTAAAAATTAATAATAAATATATATAATAAATAAATATTAAAAATTAAAAAACTAAAATATTAATTAAAGTACTAAATTATTACTTTGATACACGTTACTAGTACGTAAATACACGTACAATATATTTAATTAAGGCTGAGTTGTTTGATCCGTAGTTAACTAGGCCAATGGTTAGTTTTGCACCGACATGTCAAAATTATGTATGGAATCAGACCACTGGTTAGAGATAACTATGGTTCAAACAACGCTACTTAAGTAATTTAGCATTAGCAACTGTGAGGAACCTAAAATATTTACAGTCATGCAGGTCAATCATAATATATCTTTTCTTTAGTAAAGCACCACGGAGTCAGGTAAAAAAAATTTAATAAAGTAGTAACTCAATTATTTTCGGCTTTCTGATCTTTTATGGAAGTATCTAAATAATAGCTCTGTTCAGTATTTAATTTTTAATAAGTACCTAAAACACGCAAACATTGCTAATATATATATTACAAAATAAAATAAAAATAGTACTTACTTTTTCGACACTGGCAAACACTAATTCACTTTACTTTTCTATTCGAAATTCCGGAAACAAATGAGTAACATTTATCCTTGGTGTTCGTATTTATATAAGTGAAGATTCAAACAAGTTCATGCAAGATTGCAAACACTAGTCGTATTTCGTCCCTTTACACGTCTGAACAAGCATTGTTAACGGCGGCGGCAGCAGCGGCGGTGCTTTGCAAGTCTCGACACGTATTGATTAAGGAATATGTAAATTTTTACAAGTAACAGTCAGTAGTTTTTACAAGTACACTGATAGGTGAAGTCGAGCCAACATTGTTAGTTCTTCACAGTATCGAAAATGTAATTGTGCACCCCCATTTCTTTGTCACGCCAACGTACACTCCCGTCGAGTCTCTCATTGACATCTGGGGGTCCACCTGGACCACTTTGCGTATCACTGATTTAGATCATGCCGGTCCTTTACAAAATGCAGGTTTCAAAAGTTTTTACGGATATACATTACATTATCAAGATTGTATAGGGAGGCTAGAGTTAGGATACCGAATTCCTGGAACTTCGTTTTTAATGAACTGCCCGTTTTTGTAATAAATAATTTTTCCTGGTATAAATATTTTTTTAAACTGTGGAAGTAATATACCATTTGGCGTCAAACTTTAACCTTGAATAACGTCTAAATGAGTTAACTTACGGAAAAATCATATCATACCGTTTTTGGAGATCGTGCAATTTTCTACAAGAATATGTATTGATTTCTACAACACACTGATTAAATTTCAATTATTTAAATAATTAGAACGCAAAACCAAATAAACAGACAAGAAATGTTATTTATATGGAAACTCAAAAATTACGAAGAAGTACTTCTTAACATGAACGTTAAAAGTTCAAATTTTACCAGACTGTCTTTTTTATTATCTCGAATGATGAGCATAAGTAGAGAAAATAAATAGTTTCTTCTGGGCCATTCTAATATTTATAGGTATATAGAAGAAGATTCTTAAGATATGGTTCCCAAAATAGTCAATATAAACCATAAAATATTCTGATGCGTAAACTTATGGCAGAGAAGTTGATAGGTTGATATGAATATATCCAATGTTTCGTTTATTTCATTTTTCTTAATTAATTATTTAATGGATAATGAATCCTCCTGGGCTTATGCTGTAGACAAAACAAATATTACCAGACTAGACACAAACAGAAAATAACGAAGTTTCACGATAATAATTGTAGACGGTCGCGTATAGCTCACATATCTTGGAAATATAACAAAAAGAAAATAAAATACATTGAACATAACAAGCGAACAACGAAACCGTCAATATAATACGAACGGTCCACTCAGCGCAATTCTATTTTATATTTCTGTACTTGAGGTAATTCTATCTCCAATTGAAACCTTCTTATAAAAGTCGAATATTTTATTGTACCGTAAATATAATCGATTACATATTACCTCTAACTCGCTACTCCACACACATGGACTACCTAATTATTATACATTTTCTAGTATATCACTTTGATTCCATTTGATGTACAAGTAATTCTTTTCGCAACTAAGAAATGGCGTTACATGTAGCCTTTCATTATCATAACATTGTTCTTTATTACTAACTCTATTGCTTCCTACTAATATGTCTGTTTATAGGTACTAGTGGGCTCCCAGTGGTCGACATTCGACCATAGTTCATTAATTTTTTTAAGTTTGAATTTTATTATGGTTAATATCATTGTTGAATGTAGAATGAAAAAGGGTAATTGGAACGTAAGAGTAAAATAATACATACAGTCGAGCATAGCAACCTCCTCCACAACCTTTTTTGAAGTTCTTTATTGACAGATGTCAAAATGTCTTTTTTATTTACATGTGTGTATATGTTGTGTAAAATTGAAGCAGTAGTGTGAGTAATGCATATTTTAATTAATTTAATGTACTTCTAATGCATTTTATATAAAATAAATAGTTTTTTTTTTTTTTTTTTTTTTTTTTTAATATATCTTTTTTATTACCTGGCAAGGTCTTTACAGCTTCACCGGACTACTATAAAATAAATAGCTTTCTGCACTTCTCCTCCATATAAACTTTAACTATGCCAAATTTCACGTTCATCCGTTCGCGCAATTCCGTTAAAAAGGGATACGAAGTTTAGGCTTCACGTATTAATATATATATGATGATGATAACTATCTATTCATATTTTATTGATTCCCAGAATACCTAACCTAAATAATTTTAGAGCTTAAACTGGTGAATATATGTTAAAATCGCAGCATTTTAACCCATTATCCGTCGAACCAACCAACTTAGGGCAAGCGCAAGACTTCAACTCACCACTCAGTGTGCACCAGGAAATTTACATCACGTAATAGTAGTTTTAGAGCATAATAATAAATAAGTGTACTTTAAGCAATAAAACCATATATCATACCATACCTATAAGTAATAAAATAAATAAAAAATAAACATAGAAAATTAAGTAACGATCGTTCAAATAAAAATACAATTATGTTTCAAAAAGTTTTCGTCTGGTTTTGTATATGAACAAAATTGTTTTTATACCTTTTTATGGCCTCTCTTTTATTGTGGACTTCATGTTAATTACCCTGCGGGCTGCCTAAGTACCTGTCAAACATAATGCCATCATTCGCGTACCCAAGTATATCAGAGTTGAGTAGATCATTTACATGCAATAGGAATATTATTACTAATAATACAGAACCCTGTGAAAAACTGGCATTTATAATCTTAGAGTAAATGGTGTAGGTGGTAGAGCCACGTTGGAGCTATTACTGGTTTCAGCATGAATGGGTCGGCTCGCGATAGTACCACCCTCTCACAGAAAAACGACGTGAAGTAACAGTGTTTGCATTATTGCGTTTCGTTCGGTCAGTGAGAGCGCCGGAGGACCGCCTCCCCCTTCTCCTTCCCTCCCCCCTAACATAGGTTGGCAACGCACTTGCGACTCCCCTGGTGTTGCAAGTGTCTATGGACGGTGGTGATTACTTAACATCAGGTGACTCACCTGTTCGTTTGCCTTCTATGATATAAAAAATAAATAAACGAGTATCCGCAAACAACAGCATGTATTGTTCGTCCCCTTTGAAAATTGTTGATCCAGGTAAGCAGGCAATCAGACACTACAAAGCCTCGGAGTCTGCTTAAAAGGTTTAAGTTCCAGACTCTTTCAAGCTCTTTAGAGATATCGAGTGAGACAGCAAAAGCCTCTCCGTATTTCTCTATTACCTCACCTTAGTAATGGATGACATTCACTATTAGGTCCCCAGTAGATCGTTGGCGAAAGCTGTCTGACAATCATTAAGGACGATGTGAAACTCTAGGCATTCCAAACGATGCTTATTTATTGTTCACTATACTACTGTTGACAGAAACGTTATTTTCTTTAATAATAATATTTTGAAACAGCATTTTTACAGAATATTTCTTGTTTTAAAAATTTGCTAATAAACATATATAATGTTCTTTATTTGAACGGTCAAATGCAAATTAAGTTAATATCATAATTATCATGAAAAATATGCAGATGAAGTTGCAGAAAAATGCTTAAGAAGCATTCCTAAAATACAATTTATTCATCGGTTCATTTAGTTATTAATAGGAATTAAATAACTAATAAAGAATGGGTTAATTAAAACACATATTTATTTGTTCACTAGCTGTGCCCGCGACTACGTTCTCGTGAAATTTCAATTATAAATACAGTAATTAATAAAATCATACGATTGTATTGTGTATTAAAACTCGACGTCGACGTTTTAATTGGGCTTATCCTTTGTGAACGGTTTTGTTCTGCGAGACGCAGTATGGCACTACAACATATAGTTGTAGATTGTATATATTTGAAAAACATTATAGTTACATTCATTTCTGGCCGATGCACAGAGAGAGGTGTTAGTTCCAGACTTCAAACTCGTTCACATATTGATCCAACCTATAATATGCCTTTATACATCAAAACCTGCTTGACATGCTGCTTGAACTTACTATCCAGCAAATCGATAATTTCTTTGCGGCTTTGTTGTAAAAACTAACACTATTTATCTAAAAACCTATTACAGGTTTACTGAGCCTAAAACATGAGATAACGAATTTGTCACAACAATTTCTTTCTAGTATTTAAGTTATGTCGGTTCTTCGGTTAATTCAGCTTTTCTAAGTTCTTTGCATACAGTACATTAAATTATCATTATTATAGTACGTAAAACGTGCCATATGTTATACCGGTGTATAAACTACTATCGTACTACATTACGTGAAAATCCGTCCAGTAGTTTTTGCGTGAATTCCGTACAAACGACAGACAGACAAATATTAAAAAGTTATTATATGTATACATTTTAATAGATAAAAATCCAAAAACACAAATTTTGATTGTCATACTCCTACATTCGAAAGTGGTAGAGCCACGCTGTAGCGATTACTGGTTTCAGCATGAATGGGTCGGCTCGTCCGGGGTAGTACCACCCTCTCACAGAAAACCGACGTGAAGTAACAGTGCTTGCATCGTTACGTTTCGTTCGGTCAGTGAAAGCGTCGGGGGCCCACCTTCCCTTCCCCACTCACTCCTTACTCCCCCTTCTCGCCCCTTCCCCGAACACAGGCTGGCAATGGACTTGCGACACCCCTGGTATTGTTGTGTCTATGGATGGTGGTGATCACTTATCATCAGGTGACCCACCAGATCGCTAGCCGCCTATGATATAAAAAAGCATATATTCTGAAAGAAAATCATCGTCTTCGTGAAAAAGTCCTCCTATTTCATTGTTCTAGACATCCTTTAATGAAATGATTACCTATGAATATTATTTCTATAAGCTAATAATAATAAATTAAAAACATAAATAGTCAAACATAACTTTTCACACACGCGACATCGTAGGTGCGGTTTGAGGTACCTAAACGCACTTTACGCAAGTGTTTGAGGCACACTTTGAGGTAGCCACCGAGTCAAATGCATTATTTATTTATTTATTTATTTAAACTTTATTGTACCCCAATTACATATATATACATTTCAAAAACATTTACACTGATCACAACGGTAATATCTCATTTATAGCTACTGAGAAGGCTAAGTCGCCCGTTTTTATTGTTTTTCAACTGTTGGTTTGTGTTATACCCAGCGTTGCCAGGCGTCTCGATATGGGCGGGACGTCCCGATTTTTAAATCAAAATTAAATGCCCCGTGCGGGACAGACAGGCTCAGTCTCGCTTTCGGGGATAACTCGATCGCGCGTGCCTTTTAATTACTGTTCGTTTTTAAAATTACGAATACGAATAAGCCTCAACTATTTAACGATAGGGTAAATCTGATTTAAAATATCATATTTTTATTAAAATAAATTTTCAATGCCTATTTTTGCTATCTATTGTCATATAAAATTTGAACTCAAATAAAAAGATATATTTAAAAACTTGATAATATACGTTTTTTTACTGTCCCTATTTCAACAAATGAATCCCGCTTTTTTCCTCAAAAAATCCAAAATCTCGACATGGCAAAAAAATCTGGCGTTGCTGGTTATACCCCACCTCGAACACGGAAGGTTAAAAATTTCTTACAGAAGATATTACAATATACATGCGTATTATATATAACATTATATGCTACGTGCATACATATTTAAAATTATATTTCGTTCTTTTCTTTCTAAGGTTTATTATGAAATATATTCAATGCTTCCGAAAGCGGAAATTTTATAATTTTGAGAAACGAATGTCGTTATTCCAGAAAGTGACGGTTCGTTAACTCCATTAATTTCATGACTCTGTATAGTAGAGCTATAAGAGATGGTTTTTGCAATATCTATATTTATATGTATAACTCCAGTGTATTTAGAAACGAAAGGATTTTCGTTTAACAGTCCTTTATCTTACTTAAATTTTGGGGACGGATAATTAATTTCGCCTATTAAAAGCAGTCACACCGGCAAGCTAAACAAAAGATTGTTTAAATTTGGATTACTTGAATCAGCTGTATTTATACAATAATTGGTACTAGCAAATTTTCGAATTTATACTTCTTCCAATGATTCTGTTGTGGAGTTTCTTCAAAAGATAAAGTTAATAACACCTTAGTGTTGAGTTTTCATGGGTTATAATTAACGTTTTCCAAATAA
Organism: Antheraea pernyi; assembly: GCA_015888305.1. NCBI lineage: Eukaryota > Metazoa > Arthropoda > Insecta > Lepidoptera > Saturniidae > Antheraea > Antheraea pernyi. Next base: position 46,073 of record MU158704.1, read on the forward strand.
AATATATATTTAGTGTATTTTTTTATAGATTTATTGATAAAAATTATAATAGAAATATGAAAAAAAAAAACGTAACAACTAACAAGTGGAGTATTATAATACGTGTGTGATATTAATAAAGAAAAGTTATATTTTGGTGACGTACGGTAGCGTTGTTGCATAGCATCGTAGTAAATTCGTTCTTATTTGCTATTTGTATCCAGTGGTATCAGTTCTGTATCTATGTAAAAATAAATATGGAGCATTTAATGCATCACGAGTTATTAGTGATAAGCTATATCATAAATAACACTAGTTAATAGCATCAGTTATTAACTAAATTTTGAGCTACGTGATACAAATTATCATGGGCCAGACAACAACATTACATTTCGCAGAAATTATGCGTAGAAATTAAATAAAACCATATCGTCGCAACAATATTTATCACCAATTAAAAATGAAGATAACATCGAATGAAATTTAATATTATTGTCAACAACATTAGGTTTTGATGTAGTGAAGATTTTTCATGGAATGGAATCGTAGCAGACATATGTAATTCGAGATTTTGTTCAACAAACAATACCAGGTATTCTTTTATTATCAAAACTACTTCTTTCAGTCCCACCTGCACAAGCATTAAGGCCTTCTATATAGCGCGCGATAACTGCGTGTTAAATATTTTATTATATAGATCTAATATGCCCATACTATCGATATAATAAGTTATTCTTATACGTTGCTATAATCACTGAGTTACGTAGACTCAAGCGCGGTAAATAAAACAAAATGGCCGCCAAATATAATTCAAATTACATACAAACATACATACATTACTTTTAATTATGTTTATTCTTGGAATCCAGTACAGCACACGTCTCACGAGCATGTTAACAGTAAATAACATATTTTTGATAAGTTTCACACGGACTAATGCACCGATAGCAGTCCATCACTACAAATCAATACATAGTTTAAAACAAAGTCCTCTGCCACGTCTGCCTGTTTGTCTGTTCGCGATAAACTCAAAAACTACAGAACGAATTTTCATGCCGTTTTCATCAGTAGATAAAATAATTCATGAAGAAGGCTTAGGTATGTCAAGGTTTTCTTTTATTTTTAAGGCAATACAAAGTCTGTAGAGCCCACTAGTTTAAAATAAAATAGCCCATTAGTTAGTAAGTTATCTACCCGTAACAGTCCCGTGAAAATAGGTCCAACCAATTTGGAGATAGCTTTTTTTTCTTTTTTTTTTTTTCTGACAAAAATAATCTATGTGAACTTCAAATTAAGGTGTCGCGTATAATCTTTGTGATATGTCCTATAAGTCATTTTTTTTTTTTTTCTCGAACTGACTACGCTATTGACGCGGGGCACATATTGAACGTTCTTCGTGGACGGGAAACAATGTCGCGCAAGAATGGCGTCGACGGCGTTTTCGTCGACGCCAATAGCTAATAAGTCTTCACGGAGTCCTGTAAAACCACTATTGTGGGCCATTCCGTAGCCTAAGTGGGACGCGAACTAACCTCCCTGCCCCAAAGGCAGGGGGGCACGCCAAATGAAAAACTACGGGACTATCCCGAGTCCGGATCAAAAGAGCTGTTTAAAACTAAACAAATTAGGAGAAAAATGTAAATAAATACGTGAGCGAGAGAGAGGATGAGTGATTTTACGTACGCCCAGATAGAAGGCATCTCTAGGTCCCTATGTAGATCAACTCTCCGGACGTACCACGGGGCACCGGTCACTTTACGTAAAACGCGGTTTTGAAGAACCTGCAACTTATGAAAATTATCTTTCGACATATGCGCAAAAACGGGACTGCTATATGTCATCACGGGACGGATACACGTCTTATACAAAGTGAGCTTGTGTCTGAGGGACATCTTACTCCTATGACAAAGCAACGGATGGAGGCGACCCAAAACCATAGCGGCTTTGTTTCGTACTCTATCTATATGTGACTCGAAATTTAAATGTTTATCTAATGTAACACCGAGATATTTGACCTCGTCGGCCCAAGGTATATCGGTTCCGTATAGCCTGATGGGCTCGAGGTTATTATTACGTCGTAAAGGATCGAAGAGTATCGCGGCGCTCTTATCAGGATTAACTTCTACGCGCCATCGACGAAACCATTCACTGAGTGTGCAAACGGCCTTTTCGATGCGCTTCCTAAGAAAGTCCGACCGCAAGCTGGAAGTGTAAATAACGGTATCGTCAGCATAGCAACCTACCTCGACCCGTTTAGACCGAGGTAGGTCACTGATGAACAGATTGAAAAGCGAGGGCGCGAGTATGGAGCCCTGTGGCACACCTGAGCGTATCGGGTGGGGCAGGGATAGTTCCCCATCCACTCTAAAGCGGAAAGTCCTATCAGTGAGAAAATCGTGGATAATATGAATTAACTTATCGGGTACGTGAGATTTACATAATTTATGGATGAGCCCTCCATGCCAGACCTTATCGAAGGCTTTGGCGACATCGAAGAAGACTGCAATTGTGCGTTTCGGTTTACGTTTCGGGTCGGCATTAAAATTAGAGAAAATGTACTCCGTGAGGCGGTGTACTTGATTCGTGCAAGAGTGTTCGGCACGAAATCCGAACTGCTCAGGTGGTATTAATTTTAAATCTGTAATCGAGACCTGGAGACGGTTCAGAAGGAGCCGCTCGTATAATTTACCTAATGTATCTAACAGGCTAATCGGGCGATAGCTATCGGGAAGCGTAGCTTTTTTGCCGGGCTTGTGTATGCCTATCACTACGGCCTTCTTCCAGGTGGCTGGAAAGTGGCCCTGGGACATGGCTGCATTGAAGATGCAGACCAATAGAGCTATGATGTGATCGGGAAGGAGTTTCAGTACCTCGTTCCTGATCCCATCGGGACCTGGGGACTTCCTAAGCTTAAGACGCTGGATGGCGGTCGAAACTTCATCGAAAGTTATTGAGGTTAGGGTGTCCACGGGAGGAGAGGAGAAGAATATGGATAGGGTCAGTGTTGTCAGTGTTCGGTGAACACTGTTTTTCTAAACTCGCGGCAAGACATTCCGCTTTATCTATGCTATCGAACGCAGGAGGCAATCCGGGACCTCTATCGAGAGGAGGCATCGGAGTAGTGAGATCCGACTTTAAAGTTCGCGAGAGTTTCCAGTACGACAGGTGAGACGGCCGGAGATCCTCCAGAAGTCTGTCCCACCTGTCGCCCCGAATCTCAGAGATACGAGATTTGACTATTTTACGTAACAAACGTAATCGGTCGCGATTTTCTGCAGACGGGTAAGCGTCGTGAGCTCGAGTCGCGGCGTTCTTTTCCGTAATCAACGCTCTCACGTCGTCGGGGAGTATAAAACGGCGATCATTCGCCGCTTGTACCTCTTTCGGGGTTTCTCTGACGGCGGTCTGGAGATAGTCGACCAGGGAATCGATAGCCGAATCCGCGTCGGCTTTAGACACCAACACGTCTGGAATCCTGTCTAAATTGCTAGACGAAGGATTTTCTTTAAAATAACGAGCTAGTTTCGGGTAATCAGCCACCCTAACCGACGGAGGGGTGAAGTCTGAGTTAAAACCTAACTGTAATACGACCGGGCGATGGTCCGAATCAAGTTCGTGTACGACTTGTATGAGTCGTACCCGAAGCGTGATATTTTTTAACAAAGCTATGTCTAAAACTGACGGACGACAGTTATCCTGATAATGGGTGGGTTCCGGAGGGGCTATGACGTCAAATGCGAGAACCCTACCTAGTTTGTCGAGTATCCTCCCGTTACGAGAGGTTCTCGGACTATTCCAGATGACGTTCCCGCAGTTGAGGTCCCCCGCTATAATAACTGAGTCTCCTAAATTAAGCAACGCTCGCAAATCGGTTTGTAACAATTCTTTATTCGGTGAGAGGTACGCGGACACTAATACAATGGACGGATGACCGGTCATACCTATTGTACACACTGACACTTCCATATTGGTCAAAACGGGCGGATCTATCGGCATGCAATATAACGAACGCCTATAGTAAATTAAGGTGCCGCCCCCGCGGGCGACACGATCATTTCTAACTATATTATAATTCGCGATACTAGGATTACGCATTTTAGGTTTAAGAAGCGTCTCCTGGACGAGGAGAACGTCTATCTGTCTATCGCGCAAAAAGGCAGCTACTAAATCACGCTGTGTCCTAAGAGATCTCGCGTTAAAAAACGAAAGAGATAGACCGCGCGGTTTTATCCTATTCATAGCCACGAATTTTATTTAAAATCTAAATCTTGTGTGAATCGGGAGAGGCGCTGCAACGTTGCAGCGATGCCTCTATATTGCGCGAGCACGTCGAGCCGGCCCAAGCCTGTCTCGGCCTTAAGGGCCTCGCGGAATGCAAGAACCTCCTGAAGGTCGTGCTCTTGGAGTAACTGGTAGACCCAGTCCACCGCGGAGAGCTCCGTAGAGTGGGCAGGAGCAACGCGCGCCGGCCGCGCCTGTGGTGGGCGTGACCCGGGGTGACCCGCGTTACCGCACAACACGCAACTTGGAGGTTCCGGAGTGCCGGGCGTGCGCCCGCACTCCTTCGTTGAGTGATCGTCCAGGCACTTGACGCACCTAGGGCGCAGGTGACAGTTACGCGCCGAGTGGCCGTAACTCTGGCAGTTATGACACTGCGACGGAGTATTAGTTTTACGCGGGGGCTCAACGGTGATGCCGCTGAGGCCGCAGACGGAGGTGAGGTTAAAAATAGACTTACCCTCTACTGTACGGTCGAGGAGGACCAAGACCATATTATAGGGGGCGCGGGTGCGTGGGTGGTACATCCGGTGCACCTCCCGGACTGGGAAATCACCCTCCTTAAGGGAGGCGGTGACGTCATCAATCGAGATCTCGGCTGGGACACGACGAAGTACCACTCGGAGGAGGCGTTCCTCCTCGAGAGCAAACGTAAAATACGCTAACTTAGATTCCCGAAGGAATCTAGTTAAATTGCGAAAATCTGTGCATGTGGGGACCTTAACCTGAATGCCCGCCGGAGTGTTGAGGGCGGACGTATAATTGATCTTTTGACTATTAAGCCTAGTGGAGATTGACGTCCACTGGGACTTATCCTGTATTGTAACAGGCGGCGGTGGGCGTGGCTTCTTTGCCTGAGGCTCTACGGAACCCTTCACTTCGCTCTGAGGGAGCGAGACAGCGACAGCGTTGGCTCCGCTCGTACGTGGTCTCGCGACTGCCGGTATAGCCGCGTGTTTAGGCACCCGAGCGCCATCTGACGATTTTTCGGTACGGACTACCTTATCTTTATGTCCGGAACCCGAGTCGGACCCGGAGTCCGGAGAGCGCGCACCGCGGGTGCGTTTGGAGTAAGCGACGGTCTTGTAACCGTCACTGTCGTGCGCAGAGGGCGCAGAGGTCGCGGATAACGCGGGGATCGCGATCGACACGGAACCGGCCCCCGAGCTGGACCTTGACGCGGGAGCAGGTGCTCCATCCGCCGGATTCAGCGGCAAATCCGGTGAATCCAATGACGACTCCGAGTCGGACTCGAGAGCCGCAAACGCATTCGACGTGGCCACGCGGGGCACATATTGAACGTCCTTCGTGGACGGGAAACAATGTCGCGCAAGAATGGCGTCGACGGCGTTTTCGTCGACGCCAATAGCTAATAAATCTTCACGGAGTCCTGTAAAACCACTATTGTGGGCCATTCCGTAGCCTAAGTGGGACGCGAACTAACCTCCCTGCCCCAAAGGCAGGGGGGCACGCCAAATGAAAAACTACGGGACTATCCCGAGTCCGGATCAAAAGAGCTGTTTAAAACTAAACAAATTAGGAGAAATATGTAAATAAATACGTGAGCGAGAGAGAGGATAAATAATATAAGACTACATAAATAAACAAAAAAGTAAATAAATATATAAAGATACGAATTGAGAAATACGTAAATAAATAGATAAATAAATAAGTAGAGTAAACAAATAAATATATCAAGCAATAAATAAATAGAAAGGAAAGGTCTCACTCAGTTCTAGGAAACAGAACGCCACCTGTAGCACAGGTGTGCGGCGCAGGTGTGCGACGCAGGTGTGCCCAATCGGAACAATGGAAACAAGCACTCACGAAGTAATAACTGACGTCACTAAATCACGAGTATCGAAATCGAAGAGAGCAACGAGCGCGACGTCCGTCTTGCACGGTAGTCGGATCGGAACCTTGGAGATAGCACTATGGATGAACTCTTGGGTAACAAAATTTATAAGGTGAGTTATCTGCCTAAATTACTTTTTATGAAGTCTGCTATCTACTAGTTAACGTCCAATGAAAAACGCTCCAACCATTTTGGAAATAAAATAGTCTATGTCACTCACTAAAATTTCAGATATCTGCCGGTAAAATTCCCGTTAAATTAGGTCCAGCCGTTTCAAAAATTACTCGGAAAAGAGAAACAAAACAGACATACCGACAATATTAAAAAAAAAAGTTTTTTCTTATTTGAAGCCATATCCACTCACCAAAAAGTTATTTTAATATTACATACACACACTTTATTTTTATAATACGTAATAGATTACAAATTAAAAATTAGAAACAAAACTAACGTACACGCCGCCGTGAAGGGAAGCCCCGTCATTCGATCCCGCACACACGTCGTGTTTCTTCCAGTAACATCTCGAGCCTAGGTCGTCACTCGAAGGGGAGCCCTCGTGTTGTTACTAGAGCGATACAGTGACTTACCCACATAAGTGCACACATTACACATATGGTGGAAGCGTTTTATTTTTTTCCCTTAACGAACTGAATTGATTAGTTTAGTTTGTTTTCAGACCCGAAATACATGAAAACATGGATACATGTATGAATAGCTTAGCGTAGCTTAGCTAGTTAAACTCCCGGTACAGACAAAAGCCCAAGCTGAGGTGTGCCGTGCACCCTTGAGCTGGTTATCAAAATTAAATCGGCTGAGTGCCTTAAGCGCTCGCCTTAGTAGTCCGGTGAAGCTGTAAAGGCCTTGCTTGGCCAATGGCGTAGTCAGTTCGGGAAAAAAAGAAGCGATAGCTCTAAAACGTTTTTGAATCATTCTTTATTTTTCAAATCGGACCAGTAGTCCCTGAGATTAGTACATTCAACCAAACAAGCTCTTGAGCTGTATGATATGAATATATATTGTACTTAAATGTGCAAAACCATTGGTATACTGGCCAAAGACGTCAAAAAATTCCATAAGTTTAAAAAAATATTCATCATTCACAAATAATAATACATAGGTATTTTTGTATTACCCATAATGATAACGATAGCCTGAATAAAATGAGAGACTGTTTTTTTCACAAGAGATTTTCTGTATTCACTTGGCTTTTTGTGTTTTAATAATCTTAAATAAGCATTATCTAATATTAAATTCAATTTAACAACTTAGTATAATATTGTTAACTACCAAAATTAAATTAGATTTAAAATCTCTCCTCAGATTAAATAGATTTTACTTGAGAATATTTCCGACATATAAATTGAATGAATCTGACTTAATGTGTCGATTGAGTCTATGTTAATACCGTGTTAATAGGATTGCTATTTGAATACACGACACTATCTCGCATATCATACCCGTATTTCGATTTGGTATAAACGATGAAAATCGATGCTGCACTCTGTAAAATGGAAGGATTTTTTTTGTATTTTCTGTCATCAAACTAAGGGTTTGATCCAATACATTAATGGATTGGCAAACAGCGAGAATTGACCAAGAACTCTACTGTTAGAGTTCCAGAAGAATTATTGTGACCGTTATTCGGACGATGGCACCTAAAAGTGGACTATGAAAATTTATTGATATTCTTGTACTTAAAAATATTTAGCTTTGTCGATTTTTTTGTTTTTACTATGTTAAACAATCGTATATACTGATATACCGAAGAAATACGGTTTTATTCAAAGTTTAAGATAAATTGAAGAGTGTAGAGTTTATAAGAATGATACTTGATACTATAACTAGAAACAATGACACCAAATTTGAAATTGATCTCCTGAATTTGAATTTTTTTTACTTTTTTGACTCCTTAAAACGATTGTCGTTTTGTTCTACCAAAATTAAAAATAAATTATAAAGACTTGGTCATTATCCTAAAAATAATTTTATTGTAGTAATTTTCTTCTAAAATATTTATGACTCGGTAAATAAATATTATGAGTTATGAGTACAGGTGATATTCTTGGGAATATGTCAAATTTCGTGGCATAAATGCAATCTTAAAATATAGGAACGTGTAATTTGTGATAGCCTTTGAGATTCTATAAATCTTACAGAATTTCGGAACAACCCATAAATTATTATAAGTATTAGTTATGTTGATGATGTGGTGTTGATGAGTCCTTCGATCAATGCTATGATGAATCTGCTCACGATTTGTGAAAGGTACGCGGAGGCACATGGACTCAAATATAATGTTAAGAAGAGTGAGGTACTAGTCTTTAAGGCAGGCACTAAGACCAATCCAATTACACATCAGTTGAAACTTAAAGCCCCTTAAAGCAAGATACTGATTTCAAGTATCTGGGTCACTGGGTATCCGATGATTTGAAAGATAGCCTGGACATTGAGCGTGAGCGTAGGTAGTTGGCTGTCCGCTGTAACATGTTGGCTCGCAGATTTACTAAATGCTCGACTGAAGTGAAGGCTACGCTGTTTGTGGCGTACTGCCAGTCATTTTATACATGCAGTCTGTGGACCAACTATACGCAGAGGGCATACAACGCTCTGCGCGTACAATATAATAACGCATTCAGGGTGCTGATGGGCTTGCCGCGCTACTGCAGCACCTCAGGCATGTTCGCGGAGGTGAGAATTGATAGCTTTCACGCCATCATGCGCAAGCGATCTGCCTCAATGATGCGTAGGGTACGTGCCAGCACCAACAGTATCCTGAATACTGTAGCTGACAGGTGGGACAGCATACAGACATACTGGGACATTGGGTACGCCTACACACTGTGGCGTTATAATAAATTATTATTCCATATGCATTATAGATGTAAGTACTAACAATATTTTCTAAGTTGTGTGTATGCTAACCAAATGGACTTTTTTGTCTGCAATAAAATATTTTGATTTGATTTGATAAATATTTGTAGAGACTCATCGACCATAATGTTAGAAAGTGCCTTTTGATAGTTACAGTAAAGAGTTCAGATGAAGTAAGCCACTTGATGGACATTGGTCTAGAAGACCATGAAACATAGCGGCCTGACGAATGAGGATCAGCACATACTTATAGAGACAAATGATGCCTTTTCATTAAGAAAGTCAATCTCGTGTAATGTGACGAGACGAGAACAAACAAGAATTAAATCTTACTGTTTCTTGAATAAACTCAACGACTTTATTGTAGACCATGTAGTACGACTAATTGGATTATTGGCAATGACGAATATTGATATTTGACCAGTATCCACTTTAAAAAAATCAAAATTCTAATTTTGGTGTCATTTATTTTGCGCTATTGAATATTAAAACACCACCAGATCCACCAATACTTCATCATCAAAATTAGAATCGTATTGAGGAATGTAAAATTAGATAACAACTATTATAATCATTTCATTTTCATCATTTTAAAGTAACTCAGGCCTTTACCTTTTAAATATGTATTATATTACATTTTAGTATTTCTTAAAAACTTTTTAAACACTTATATTGCAGATTTTCATTCGAATGTCACGAAATGACATAGCTACGTTTTAGACGGGGAAACGTAAAAAATAAAAAAAGGGATGGATTACTGCTGAGCGTTAGTGTCCAACTAATCAAAGTAAGAGTGTTATCCTTTTAGGATAGCTACCAATCTGAATTACGTATTAAACTATTCCTACTAAAATTGTAAATATCTCGAAAGCATATCTTCTTTATATGTCATCTGAGATTAATTATAGCACTAAACAAGTGAATCAATGTGGGGTGTAAAGGGTGTCGAATAACATCTAAGACTTGAGACATCAAAGCCAACCTTACCTGCACGTGGTGCACCCTGCTGAATATCGAACGAGGCGATGGCGAAAGCGGGGTGGTAGGGTTTTACAGCCTGACTGGGTCGCAACCACCATGTATATGGTGAATAAGCCCGTTATAGTGATTCGCTTCTGCGGGTCGCATTTCGGGATCAGCCTGTGCATATCCAGCTCTTCGCTGGCTGGCATGACAGTGGCGATCGGTGATGGATAGTGTGTCACTCGGTGGTCGCCATTGTTTTTGGATTGTACTGTGCTTACCATCAGGTACTGTGCAGTCATTTTGCCGTGCTACAATAAAAAAAAAAGACGAATAATATTTATATATAAAACATATGTAAAACGTAAATAAAGTAATACATTTCAAATAAGCCATTTAAACGATGTACTTTTGTATAAAATTGGATTCTGGGCGCATCACCAAACTTACAAATATAAACTATTCTATTTTTCTAACGTCTAAGGTGTTTTCTTCGGTCATATTTCTCATTTAGTCACAATGCCCTCTTATAGATGATGCCTATTGTCTATTTTCTTCACAAAAAATAACTCAGCCGAAACTTTATAATAAAATATGGTTTACAGTCGTTTAAAAATCACTCAAAACGGCTATAGCCATTACAATACGAAGATATAAATAAAGTATGTAAGAAATTATCCGAAAAATAAAAAAAAGTGGGTGTATGTATCCATTTACCCACAGAGGAACTTGTTCGTTTCGCCCAAAGTATGTGAACAGATATGGACCGGTGGAGTTGCAATTTCTGTTTGTTTTTGCCGCGAAAGGTTTCATAATGGCTGTCATTAATTCCGGCGTCCCCAAACCTAAACGCTCTCTGTGGATCACGACATTTCTTATTCGAGTTCTCACAAATGCGTGGAATTTAAGAAAAATTGCTATGAGAAAATATCTAGATTAGGTATATTCTTTTATAAAATTCTAGCGATGCACACGGCTACGCTCGTATTCTATTATGCAGTACTCTGTTTTGAACTTGTTAGTTTATTTTGTGAAATTAATTTTTTGTCTTTATAATTCCTATGCTATATCGCAGAATGACATATAAATTTAAACTTCTTATCAAAATCAGTTAAGACTATTTTATTTAATTTATATTTTAATTGTTTGTGCTTATATTTATAATTAACTTTTGCTGTGTGTATACATTTTTATTACTATCTTTGTCATTATTATATATTTAGACGTATGTCTGTATATTTATGTTATATATGTATTTATTGTATTATAATATTGTATACATGTATATATTTATTTATCCATTTTCTTTATTATAGGCACTACCTACAAAAGTTTTTGCTTAACATCAATTCCCAATCAGCCGATGGTAATGGTTACCATCATTAGTGTGAGAACCAACGTCGATACGGATCCAGTCGAAATATTCTCGGCTCTCAGTGGTGATCTTATTTTCTACTAAAAACTAAAACATGCAATTAACATGCAATAACAACACTTTCATTTCCTAAAAATAATTTATTGCTTATTAAACTCGGATGACTGGTCTGTAAGCTAAAAGAAATCAAAAAATGTGTTATTTATATGAAAAATAGTAATCCCCAATACCTCTGAATATCAATATTAAAAGCTCTGCTTTTCACAAGCATTTTTTTACTACTACGAAGTTATTTAAAAGTCAATTTCTTTAAATCCATTATCTTGTCTACTAAATTCTTTTTTAAATTCACCTCCTACGTGGGCATTAAACATATTTAATCCTTTGCCACAATCATAGGGAAAAGAGGTCATGGACAGAGGAGGCTATACAAATTTATCTAACATTTGAGAAAAGTCATATGATTGCCTCAAATGTTCCCGATGGGATTTCCCATCGGGCACACAACTACTAATGTCGTACCGAAAGTTTCGTTAAATAATTACTAAAGTTTAGTATCCTCCTATCCGGCAATAAATAGCAAAAAATAGAGTAAGGGAAGAATTAAATAATATGTTTTTATCATTCTAGTTCGGAATTATTTTATATTCTGGGAATTTACTAAGGGTTAAGCTACGAAACGGACCCTGGGTAACTTACCTATCTCTCAAAAATTGCATCCTCAGATAATATACCAGCCGCGATCTCAACTAACATGCGTCTTTTATTTGTATATTTATATTATTTTGATATTATGTATAGATAGGTAGCACTGCCGTAGCTTTGTTTAGGTTTGTAAATAATCTGTATTTATTAATTTTACGCTAATATTTATTGACTTCTTGTCGGAATGCTTATAAATGCTTAGGAACGTATATTCACATTGAAGGTGATAGGCAGTCGGGCGAGGGCTAGAAAAAAATGTTACCATCATGCTCTGATTGCAACACAGAGTTATCGGAGCGTGCAATCGAATACACTGCCTCAGGACTGACATTGTATAAATAGATACACATCTGCATTCTAAATGATAACACACTCGAACATAGAGTAGGTTAAATGCTTTGTAATGTTCCGTACCATATACTTGATCTTGTTGAGTTAATATCGAAGCCACTTCACCTCTCACGATTGAACTAAGCTTCCGCTCTATTGATTCAATTATGTTGGTATATATGTTATTGGATTTTGGTGTCTGAGTTCAATAAACTCCAGCATTATTCGACTGATCACCATAAAAATAGACACAGCTAAATGTTTAACACAATATCCTTTTTGCTATAGTCTAATTATTACATTCAGCAAATAATAATAACGTAATAAGTCTACTGGAATGATTTGTCCGTTTTTGCCAAATTTGCCAATGCCAATTAATTTTATTAAATAATATAATTCTCATTATTATTATTCTTTGTTTGATATCTTCTTAATTTTTTGATCTTCAATAAATTATCTGCCGACAAAAAGAAGTGATAGTCAAGTGATAGTCCGGATATTATGTCACATCTAAATGTTTTTGTTGCATTTCTTCCTCGTTTGAATTCGTATGAAATCCAGTGGCGTAAACGAACTTTATCAGTTGTCACGGCTATACTATCGCTTCATCCTTAAAACTAGCATGAGTCAACTTTGTTTTAGTTCATTTTCTACGTTAATATATGTACATTAAGCAATAAAAATAGAGAGTAAAACGGGTCATAGAAACGGGCAAATTTTCCGGTAATAATAATAAGAAACAATAACCAACACTTGCGGATCCATAAGTTCAGCTGGTGAAATGTACGAAAGATTGAAATTCTAGGTGTCACACTTTCAGAAAGAAAGTTATAAACAAGTTTACAGCGTGATGTTGTGTGGTCACCAAGATTAGTATAAATTTTGAAAAAAAAAACGTATAGCCCGTCCTTTAAATCGGAACACTGCACAGCTACAACTAACATTTTGTATTAGAAATAATGTAGCTGTGTTGGTATTACAATTAGACTTAGCAAAGGATGTCGGCGAAAATTAGTCAACAAATGAAAATGGTAGAAGTAAGTAGTAGTAATATATGATATGTCCATTATACAAATAATGAAGAATACATACTATTTATCCACTTATGATAATATAGTTTTTAGTAATCTCTTTTTTAACTTAAATAATATAATTGTCTCCATAAAGCTTTTCGCATTTTATTACAAGGTTGTCCTGTATGTATGGAATAAAATTCAAACAATCTTTCTTTTTTATATATAAATAAAATGATAGAGGTCTGCATTTTGTACAAGCATCAGTCACATATTACTCGATGGATTTCGATCAAATTGTACCTTTAATTCTAAAACGCTTGGTCTTTATCTAAAAAAGGAATTCTCACGATAAATTAATTTAATATAAAGTTACTAAAATTTTCAGAAAGTACGATTTTTATAAACGCTACGCATCCTGCAATGTGTGAAGTGGGACAAGCGGTGTAACGCGCATGTGTAGGAGAGGAGAAGTAAACGGATAACATTATTTACAAAGAATTTTCGTAAGTGAAGTACATTTTTGCTTTCATTTCATTTAAGTTTCTTCCTGTGTACATTTTAAAGATAGAAAACAACGCAGACGAAGTCACAGGTGTCGGCTGGTAGTAAATAAATAGGTTACATGAATATAATATACAACAAAAATGTTATAAAAGAATGTAAATCAATTTTCAAAAGATGACTTATGAAAATAAGAAGACGATTGAAATTCAAATTACATCCTGAAGTAAGGCCCAACAGTAAGCCTGCCGTATTAAAATGTACATGTATCTGAATAAATTTTGTAATAAACTGGAGATAACGAACAGTCAAACACTCAGTGTTTGAACGACTGAATCAGGAAGCGTTAAGTTGACAATTGTAATCAAGTGCATCAATTGTCCCATTTATAACTAGCACCCTTCTATGACTTACTTCGATTTAAATCATTACATACGTTGTCCCGGCAGGCGTTGTCCCGCCCTGATTAAAAATATATCCTTGACAAATTATAAACCAAAACGTTCTTCATGAATCACTTTATCCACTGGTGAAAACCGCATGAAAATCCGTTCAGTAGTTTTTGAGTTGATCGCGAACAGACAGACAGACAGACACGGTAGGGGACTTTGTTTTATACTATGTAATGATAATAAAAATGAAGTGTCTGTATGTAATATCAAAATAACAATTTTTTAATAATTGGGTACGAAAGTATATTCGCTACAGATAATAAAACTGTAGTTTTAAACTTGTCGGTCTGTCTGCGTTGTCTATTTGTTCCGGGTAATCTCTAAAAGGTAGGTAGGTAGGTGGCATGCATGTTCCGGTAGGAGCAGACTTATCGCTGCCGAGCGTGGTTTCGGCCATGCTCGGCCCTCAAAGTGGCCCTCTCCGCTAAAGAAGGACAGGCGGGAGGAGGCGGCGCTTTGCCCAACTCGGCGGTCACCTTCCGCCGGGTGGACTGTGGCACTACAAGGATGAATAGCTTGTTCGATCCCTTACTACCACCACAATAATGGTCTGTCGGTACACCGTGGGGTTTTAGTCCGTGCGAGTCGGACATAATCCACCCGGAGTTCCGATCGGGCCGCCGTGGTGAACAGTCGTGTTTGCGCTCCGCGCTCTCCGTTCGTCCGTCCGATCCGCTGACTCGCTCTCGCGCTCGTGCTATCTCGCTCGCTTTCGTGTCGACCGCGCTCGACTTAGTAGTGTCCGTGTTTCGCTCGCATTGAGTCGGTCTCGTGCGCCGTATCGCAGTGTTTGTTTACATCGTGTTTCGCGTCGCGCGCTCCGTTGTTTACGTTGTGTGCGCCGCGTTTCCGCCAGTCTACAACGCCGTGTTTACATCGTGCCCCGCACCGATTCGTCGCCGCGTTTCGCGTACGTTACGTTGTCGAGTGAGTCCGCCGCGTTTATTTCTATTCCGTTGCTACGAAGTAACAGAATTGTCAATCGTAGGCGCTCGATTTTAGAGCGTAGCAAACCGCTCCTCTCGGAGCGAACCCGTGTTAATTTCATTTGAAAGTCCAGTCGTCTGGCCTGCTCATGGATACCTAACGGTGTAGCCAACGAAGTGAGTTGGAGCGACCTGTCCGCTCGCCGTAGGCCCCGCGGCCTACTGCACTGACAGACGGGCCTGGGTAGCTTAGCCTTGGTGGTGATCACCTAGTTAAGTCCAGTGTGTCTCCCTCCCACCTACCTAATCCCCTCATTCCATCCTCGGGTGTCTGTTTGGGCGTAGCCCGGTTTACCGGTCTGCGTTCTCTGCCCCGGGATTGCTAGGGCTTCCCTCTAGGCTCTGTAGGTTCGTTTCCGTGCGGCATTGCACTTTGCCCACAGGTCTCTTGGCCCGGACTCGGGATAGTCCCATAATTTTCCGTTCAGGCGTGCCCCCCTGCCCCTAAGGCAGGGAGGTTTGTTCGCGGCCCCCCCCCAAGCCATCGAAATGGCGTCATTAGAGCAAATCGCAGAAATTTTAGATTCTTTCCGCGCGAACTATCCCACGGTAAACGCCGAAGCGATATTTTCGGCAGTGTTAGTCCCGTCCTCGGAGGACGAAACATGTGAGGCCCGCGTGCCTACCGCGAACTCGTTCGCGGTATTAGATTCGCCCCTGTCGCCGCTCAACGGCAACAACGAGTTAGAAAATAACATGGAGGTCGACATCGCGACACCCGCCGCGTCAAACACACCGCCCGCGACCGCCGCGCCCGCGCCCGATAACGACGGATTCATTACCGTAACTAAGATACCGAAGCGGAAACAACCCACGCAGCCGACGCAATCAGACCCAGATTCGGGACCCGAATGTCCCGCACTTAAAGTTCCGTGCCGCGAAGGCAAAATAGACGGCACCCGGGTGCCTACCGCGACACCGTCCACACACGCGAGATCGCGATCGGGCAGATCAAGCCCTGTTGCCGTCTCGCTCACACAAGCACACTCTCAATCGCACTCACAAGTGCACTCACAGACGCCCACACAACCCGCGGCTAAGAAGCCCCGCCCACCCCCGCCAGTCACGATACAAGACAAGTCGCGGTGGATCGCCATCTCCACCGCGCTCAAACACCTAGGAGTGCATTACACATCGGCACTCAACACACAGGCCGGTATTCAAGTTAAAGTACCAAATTCGGATCAGCATAGGAAACTCACCCAATACCTGAGGGACCACAAACTCGCGTACTTTACGTACGCACTAGAGGAGGAACGCCTCCTAAGAGTAGTTTTTGTTACGCCCGTGAGACCGCACACGGACGTAATATTAAATATGTCCTTGCCTTCCTTGGTGCGGTCAAGGATGACCAACACCAAGTTAAATTTAGCCTTTGTGAGAGGGTGGTACATGCGATGTACCTCGCGAGCAGGGAAGTTTTCGTTCTTAAGGAACGCTAAGATTTCATCTGTTGGGATTTCTACCGGGATGCGGCGTAAACCTACCCGTAGGAGGCGCTCCTCCTCTAGTGCGTACGTGAAGTACGCGAGTTTGTGGTCCCTCAGGTATTGGGTGAGTTTCCTATGCTGATCCTCCACCACTCCTGTCCGTAGAGGCCTTCCCCGGCCGGCCGGGTGCCTCCCGCACCCCGGCAGCGCCCGCGACCACCCCACGCGTGTCACCTTCAGTGCCGCGCGTCCCACCCACCTCACCGCGCGTGACACCTTCCGTGCCACGCGCGCCACAGCCTGGGCGGGCCCCTATGGCCCCCTGGGCTCCCAGACCCCAACCGCAGGCCCCCAGGCCTCAAACACAGCCTCCCAAGACTCACACACCACACACACAGCCTCCGCAGGCGAGACACAACACACAACCCGACCTCTTCTCACCGACCGTCATCAAAGGGTTTGCACAAATCATGGGATTATTCGAAGAACACGATATAGAGGAGATATTCGCGTTCGCCTCTGTAATCGAGTCTAACGCAGAAACGGGTGCGTTCAACGCGATCTTACGCTTCCCAAACATCGCGAAAACGCTTAATCGCATCGCGCGCTCGAATAACACGAACACTCGCACTAAATAATCATGTCTACGGCCATGAATAGAATTAAACCGCGCGGCCTATCTCTTTCATTTTTTAATGCTAGGAATCTATATACACAGCGCGATCTAGTAGCTGCCTTTTTACGCGACAGGCAAATAGATATCTTCCTCGTACAGGAAACGTTATTAAAACCGAAAATGCGCAACCCCGCGATCGCGAACTATAAGATAGTTAGGAACGACCGTGCCACCCGCGGGGGTGGCACGTTGATCTATTATAGGCGCTCACTCTACTGCGTGCCGTTAGATCCACCCGCTCTATCCAATATGGAAGTGTCAGTGTGTAGACTAGGGATGACCGGTCATCCATCCGTCACAATAGTATCCGCGTATCTCTCGCCGAATAAAGTCCTATTAAAAACCGACCTAGAAGCACTATTCGAACTAGGAGACTCCGTCATTATAGCGGGGGACCTCAACAGCGGACACGTCATCTGGAACAGTTCGACTACTTCCCGAAACGGGAGGATACTCGATAGACTAGGTGACGATCTAGCTTTTGACGTCATAGCCCCTTCGGAACCCACTCACTTTCAGGACAACTGTCGCCCGACAGTGTTAGATGTAGCTCTCTTTAAAAACGTCTCGCTTCGGTTACGACTCATACAAGTCGTACACGAACTTGACTCAGATCACCGCCCCGTAGTATTACTATTAGGTTCGAGCTCGGACACCACCCCGCCGTCGGTCAGGGTGGCCGACTACGCGAAATTACAACGCTACTTTAAAGACAACCCGACGTCAGTAGGTTTAGACAGAATCCCGGACGTGTTAGTGTCGAAAGCTGACGCGGATTCGGCCATCGATTCCCTGGTCGACTATCTCCAGACCGCCGTCAGGGAGACCTCGAAAGAGGTACAAGCGGCGAACGATCGCCGCTTCATACTCCCGGACGACGCGAGAGCGTTGATCACGGAAAAGAACGCCGCGACTCGAGCCCACGACACCTACCCGTCCGTAGAGAATCGCGTTCGTTTAAAGATTTTACGTAAGCAAGTTAGGACTCGTATCGCCGAGATCCGGGCCGACAGGTGGGACAGGGTGCTCGAGGACATCGAGCCGTCCCACCTGGCGTACTGGAAACTCGTACAGAAATTCAAATCAGACATAGTCATTCCGATGCCCCCTCTCGATAGAGGCCCCGGGTTGCCTCCCGCGTTCGATAGTATAGACAAGGCGGAGTGTCTCGCCGCGAGCTTAGAGAAACAATGTTCACCTAACACAGCAAACACTGACCCTTCGCATATTGAATCGATCGAGTCCTCGGTAGAGCGCGCGCTCGCGTCACCGCCGGCGGATACCCTAACCCCTATCACGTTTGTCGAAGTATCGGACGCCATCAAGCGCTTAAAACTTAGAAAGTCCCCAGGTCCCGATGGGATCAGGAACGAGGTACTGAAACTCCTTCCTGACCACATCATAGCTCTACTGGTCTGCATCTTCAATGCGGCCATGTCCCAGGGTCATTTTCCAGCCGCCTGGAAGAAGGCCGTAGTGATAGGGATTCACAAGCCCGGCAAAAAAGCTTCGCTTCCCGACAGCTATCGCCCTATTAGCTTATTAGACACGATAGGCAAACTATACGAGCGGCTCCTTCTGAACCGTCTCCAGACCGCTATATCAGAATTGAATCTGTTACTACCCGAGCAGTTCGGCTTTCGCGCCGCTCACTCTTGTATGCATCAAGTACACCGCCTCACGGAGTACATCCACGCCGGATGGAATAGCGATCCCGATCGTAACCCGGATCCGGTAAAACCTAAACCGAAACGCACAATGGCAGTCTTCTTCGACGTCGCCAAGGCCTTCGATAAGGTCTGGCACGCAGGGCTCATCCACAAATTAATTAGTTTTCGCATCCCCGATAGATTAGTTCTCTTAATCCGCGAATATTTATTAATCCGCGAATATTTGTCAGACAGGACCGACGTCGCCAAGGCCTTCGATAAGGTCTGGCACGCAGGGCTCATCCACAAATTAATTAGTTTTCGCATCCCCGATAGATTAGTTCTCTTAATCCGCGAATATTTATTAATCCGCGAATATTTGTCAGACAGGACTTTCCACTATGGAGTGGAAGGTGAGCTGTCCTCACCCCACCCCGTACGTTCAGGTGTACCCCAAGGGCCCATTCTGGCACCCTCCCTCTTCAATCTGTTCGTCAGCGACCTACCTACCCGGGGATAGAGGTAGGTTGTTATGCTGACGATACAGTAATCTTCGCTTCCGATATACGTTCGGAACAAGGATCTCCATAGGGACCTGGAGATGCCTTCTATCTGGGCGTATGTAAAATCACTCACCACCAGATACTTTGATAAAGCCGCGAATCATCCTAGCCCGTTAGTGGTATCCGCCGCAAATTACGAAACCGTACCGGACGTACCGCGTTATAAAAGACGACCGCGTCATATTTTTACCGATTCTTCCGACGATATAGCGGCAGCGAATGATCAGTACCAGCCTGTCTCTCAAAACAGAGCGTGTTCACGCCCACGCCCGCGTAACCACAGATCACGCCGCCGTGGTCTGGGGGTAAACTTCGCTCCCGCACACTTGATTAGGCCCCCCTCGGCAGCGGCTCAAGCCTAGGTCCGATCCCTCGGCGTGGAGCCCTTGAGTACGCTGCTCGCGCGATACAGTGACTCACCAATACATCACTGCAACAACACTACACATATCACCTCCACACACGTGCACGCTCACACGCTTACACATAAAAAGTGGATGGGTTTTTTCTTTTTGTTTTTACCCTCATCGAACTGAAATAGTTCAAAAAAATTTTCCGACACAAAATACACATAAGAGTTATTGAGACACGCATGCCTGGTACACATGCATGTTTCAATAACTCATATCTGTATGAATAGTTTAGTTTAACTTAGGTTAGCTAAGATAGATCGCGAATTGCATGCAACAGGTAACGGCCAAGCCGAGGTGTGCCGTGCACCCTTGAGCTAGTTACCCGAATAAAATCGGCTGAGTGCCTTAAGCGCTCGCCTTAGTAGTCCGGTGAAGCTGTAGAGGCCTCCAAAAAGGCCAATAGCGTAGTCAGTTCGAGAAAAAAAAAAACATAATCCACCCTCTCCCCCGAGAGGGTGGCGTATCCATAAGGGATTTCCTCACGTTAAAAAAAAGTGGCATGCGTGTCGGACTTACAATTGTTTTTGATTCGTTAGACCAGGAAATAATAAAGTGTGTCTTGTATTTTATTGCAAGTAAACAGACAATACAATTATCAGATTCCTTAAATATTAAAATTCTATCAATTTATAAATAAAAATAAAATTGAACTGATTTTGATCAGATTGAGTTACATTAATAATTCCATAGGCCCAATGCGATAATTATATAATTTATCAGTGGTACTATAAATTAAGTAAATAAGATATATAATTTAAACAACACTGACAAAATTACATTTAAAAATAAATAGCACCTCATTATTAATTCAGATAAAATACCAAATTCCTATAAAACAATAAAATTATTTTTAGGTAAACGAAGTCCCAGGCTCCACAGCTCGTGCTCTATTTTACAGTTTTTTCACACTACCTAACAGCTGATAAACTAATGGATACGCATGATAGATGTTGTCATTCTGTTGCTGACGTTACAGAGATAGTAGATACTTCGCTGCATATAGGAATTGCATTTTATTTAAAAATAAACTGTTATTTTTAGTCTATCTCATAATATTAGGAATTAGTATTATCATGTTTTGATTTGACCTTAGAGAATGGAGTATATATAAATGAATAACATCCTAAGACTTGAGACATCTAAGCCAACCTCACCTGCACGTGGTGCAACCTGCTGAATAACGAACGAGGCAATGGCGAAAGCGGGGTGATAGGGTTTTACTGGGTTTTTAGGGTCATAGTGATTCGCTTCTGCGGGTCGCGTTTCGGGATCAACCAGTGCATATCCAGCTTTTCGCAGGCCGGCATGACAGCGGCGACCGGCGATGGATACTGTGTCACTCGGTGGTCGCCATTGTTTTTGGTACCATCAGGTATAGTGCAGTCATTTTGGCGTGCTACAATAAAAAAAATCTAAAATTTTAAATTACAGGAGTAGAAAATAACTCGTCTAGTAAAACATTGAAATAAACTAAATAGCGAAAATAAACTAAATGGGTAATTAGTGTCTTGATTATGACACGCAATTAATACTATCACATCTTCCAGATGATGATGATGATGATTGTGATACAGACAACTTTCTTGTCGCATACTTATGAGTGACTGTTTGAGCCTTTTTAGCGTTTCACCACAATCTCACCTGTTGTTAAATAATAATGTGATTTAAGATGGTACATACACTAAACCTAGAGGGTGACAAATCTCTGTTGTGGAGTGCACACAGTCTGACTACATAATCATTGTCATCGTTCCAAATTCGCACCTTCCGACGCTGGCTGATTGCTCATCCACACACTCTAAAACCTAATAAAATTGCGACAAGCATAAAATTCTCCAGAATCTTCTTTATGCGTACACTACCGTTGTGAAATGGGTTATGCGGTAAGGTATTCCTTCAGTTTTATCGTATAAGTCCGTATAACCTCTTAAATGCCGTCAGTGATACCTCTGGTATAGCTAATGTCCATAGGCGACGGTAACCATTTACCATCAGAAGGGCCGTCTGCTTGTTTACTGCGTTTGTCAAAAAAAGTAATAGTGTAAATACATACACTGGAATATATCTGTCACCATGCTAAAAAGATTGCGTCATACATTCCCGTATTTACACGGGCTCTATTCAAATATATTTTCGAATAAATTCCCTTTACTTTCCTTCCTCATTCCCTAAGGTAAAATCAGAAGATGATAATACTAATTTCCATTATTATGAGATAAACTATAAATAATACTTTATCTTTAAGGTAAATGCTACTACTCAAAAATGTTGTGAAATATGTCTGAAATGTCAACCACACAATGGCAACATATATCATGCGAATCCATTAGTTCACCAGCTGTTAGGCATTATGGAAAATTACCTTGACACTGTGAAATAAATAGCAACTACTTCAATGATGCGAAGAAAGCTATTGAACAATATTATTAATATAATTACCAAAGATCCAAAATCTATGAAAGGCAAATAAATATTATCTTCAGGTGCAATATTGTCAGAATATATCTCTATTTCTATTTACTGTATCGAACACGTGTAATGAATATTCAAAGAATTTAAAGTGATCCACATATATATATATACTCTATTCAGTGATTGGTATATATTCTAAACTGGTGTTAGCATTTTAACTTTTATAACATATTAGGGCCTAAACTGAATAAGTTATTTTTTGTTTTGACGCACGCGTACTGAAACAGCAATAAAAATCGTGATTATAATGATACGCGGAAAGTGAAAGTGAAGATTTCTGTTATTATTTAATCAGATAAGCAAATACCCTTTTATCCAAGTAAACTTGTTTTACTTTTAGATTAAATAATAAATGTATGTATGTACATATTTATTTGTTAAAGAAAATATATTTACATATCATCATATTGTATTTTACCTTAATAACAAAATTATATCTAAGGTGATACTTATATTCACTCTATGGATAACATAAATCAATTTGAATTATCCAATTCACTGCATAGTCCTAATGATATTCGAATCAAAGATATATAACATGTAACGTTTTACTCTGTGTGACACGTTCATCATCAGCCTGTAAGGGATCCACTGCAGGACCATAAGCCTCTTCCCGAAGGAAGGTATGGGCGTAATCATCACGCTAGCCCACGACGTATTGCCTATTTCAAACTCTGAGAAATCCACAGTTCTATATTTTTCCAACATACAGTAGTACTACAAGAACACTTCTCAGGTTCAAGTTTCCTCACGATGTTTTCCTTCACCGTCAGCCGATAGTGTTAACAATTTAAATTAGTAAATGTACGAGAATTCCGAAAAATTCGTTGGTACATGCCGGGGTTCAAACCTGCGGACATCGAAATAATATTCCACCGGTCAAACCACTAGGCAACCACGACTAATTAATGTGTGACACATTAATAATAAGTAATTAAATAATGCTTTAGTACATATAAATATAACGAAATAACGGTTGTAGTATAAAAAAAACACGTAAAATAGTGTTACGAAATGACTAGCAACTACATAAAATCGTCCACAACGGATTAACGAAATAAATTGGCACGTAGATTGCAAAACATTTCCATTCCAAATTTTTCAAATATCGCGGTATAAAAATTTTAATTTCACGGTCTACACACTACAATCATCTGAATTCAAAGTTGCGAAATGGATTGCTGTAATAAAGCAAGAAATTTAGGAGGCGTCCATCAAACACGAAAACGAATGGACACCATAAGAACGTTGAACATTTATCATTTTTATCTAGATTTCGCACCGCACCGCCTCATTAAACTGTGTAAAAGAAATCTATAGCGGACACATTTCAAACACGGTTAATAGTTTGTTATCGAATGAGAATTATATTTCAAGGTTCTACACACTAATTTTATAACAACTTATGCATTAGTTATTTATTACTTATTAATAACTTACTAGTGAATAATCAAAAATAATTCGAAGTGATAAACATGATATGATATGACGATATGATAAACATCCGGAATAATGTAGCAAACAATAGTTTTGTGTGATAATAAAATCATAATTAATCTTAAAATATTGAATCATACAATGCCTACCAATAGTAATTGCATTATTATTATGTACATACTACTTACCGCTACGTAGCACATTGGGAGATGTCGAAACACAAAGTCACAAAGCGAGTCACTTTGAAAAGTTTTGGTCATGAGAAGAATGGCTTAGCTGGCACATGAGCCCCAGCATAAGCGCCTCCTACCGTGCAATATATTTCGGTTTAGTTTTCCGAGGTTGTAACGCGATAACTTATAGCACAATTTGTTGTCTGGAATCCTAAAACAAGGTGGATATGAGACGAGGTAAAAATACCCTGACGTGTTCTGTATTTGTAATATATAAATTAATACGTGAACATTAATGTTTTAGTAACCATAATTTTTTTTTCAAGATGCACGCCTCTGTCATGGACTTTATCTGTAAGAACCTATCCTCTTTTTTCTAGAACACTCTCAAGTTATAGATAGACGGGAAAATAGAGAGTGAATTTCGCTTCTTAGCAATTCTCGTTCACACGAAGAAGCCCTTTGTACCAATTGAGGGAACATTTACGTTTAATCATCCTGTGGAGTGGAGTTGACTAATTTTAATTGTTATATTTTACAGTTACATACCAACAATGTCGACCTACGACAGGTTCAAATCCGCCAACATAGGGTTCAAAAGATTCAGTTACTAATATGTCACTCTTTCTATTACTATTATTTTATTTGTTGCAGGCGTGGCAGCGTATAAGTATAAATTACGGCAGAAGTATAAATTACGTCCATTCTAACATTTCCGCAGAGTAGCGCCTTATTAAAAAACTAATTATTTGAGTGACGATATTCTCAGATTTTAATGTAACTCATGACATTGACATGACATTGACATGAGAACATGGCGATACGGTTTTTTTAATACCTTAGGTACCTTCATGCCTGAAATCTCTCCATAAATTCCTTCATGTGTGTTCCGGCGATAACAGTTGGGAGTCAGTCCTTTCTAGACTTAGCGCGATAATATCTTAGGATACGTTGTCACTCACTCAACTAAGATATAGTTGGTTAAACGCTAAAATAATACAACCGAACTAAATGAATTCATAAATGTATTTCGCTATTTTGTAAGCAAAATTCAGAAGTAAAATTAAGTTACATGCTAATAAAACCACGAAGCGTCTTGCATACGCTTACGTAACCACAGAATTATAACATTGCAGAAAGAATAAAAAGCACGAATGGGTTACAAAAGACGTTTTGGCAAACAAGTAACCAGAGACAGGAAGTAGGACGCTACGAACTACAAACTCAGTGTAAAACAATCTCAAAGACATTGTACACAACAAAATGTACAAAGTGCTTTGTAGTTCTATCTATATAATTTATATTTGTTTGTTCTATAAATCTGTACGGATAGTGACTATTTATTTACACTAGAACTTCCGTCCACGGGTTTTCGGTCTCAATTCATTTCAGAGTCCAGATAGATCATATTCTCTGAATTCCACTGATATATATACAGACAAAAATATTTGTTAAAATTGTAGACCTCGTATTTGGTACTATTCTATAGACGGTAAGGGTTCGATCACCGCACGGGATTGATTTCTGTGTAATAGCTGTCTTGTGTCTATACCACTTATATTATTTATCACAGTACAAGTTACATTTATTTTGAAACTACTCCCAATAAAAAATCTTGTAATTTCCCATCAGACGAAATTAATGTTTAAATCAGATTATTTTATTAATTATATTACAACTGAGAATAACATGACTTGGTTATTCATTCAAAATGATTGCTTTTTTTTACTAAAATGGAAAAAAATCGTGGCGCTTTAGTGGTTTGTTCGGTCCGATTACCAATTGAATGTCCGTAGTTTTGAACCCCGGTATGTACCAATGGATTTTTGGGAATTCGCGTACATTTACTAATTTCATTTGGAAACACTATTGGCTGACGGTGAAGGCAAAGAACGTGAGGAAACCTGAACCTGTGAAATATTCCTTTAGTACTACTGTATGTGGGAAGACAAAGAACTGTGGCATAGACATAGAATAGAATAGACAAAGACATAGAATTTCTCAGAGGCTGAAATCGTCAATACGTTGTGGGCTGGCGTGGTGATTATGCCCACCATACCTTCCTTCGGGAGTAGGCCTATGGCCCTGCAGTGGGTCTCTTACAGGCTGATGGGGATGACTAAGATGGTGGTAAACGAGCTTGCAGTTCGCCGGACGGTGGGATCCAACGGTCTATAAATCTTTAAAACACCAGAAGCATTACCTATGCAGTGTCGGCCCTTTAGCAATGTATTCACTTATATATTTGAGAATCGTGCATTCTCCCTTAGAATTTTTTAGGAAGGAGCCACATTCGTTGCAATCTAATTAAATGTACTATGAAATCAGACTATCCACAACCATTTAGGTTCCATGACGTGATGGTGAATACGTTTTACTCTTTTCTATACATCGAAATTTATACTAACTCGACCTCGTTCTTTAAGTAACTACCTACGAAACTCAATATCGTTGGAAATTTTGATACCTCGAATCCCAATACTCTTTAAGACGCTAAGGGGTTTGCATTAAATTTTGGTATCATAATATATAGGTATAATATTACATTATATATATATAAATACTTGTATTTTAGTAGAATTAAAATAGTCCAAATTATTCCTAATCCAATTAGATTGTGAATAGAATGTTGTCAATTTGAGACGCAAGTTGATCGTGACTTTTTGCCACACCAGAAAGAGAGATGTTGGCACGATCTGTTTAATATACATTTCCGATAATGTCGTCTATATAGTAATAAATGTCATCAACAGATAGCATATTATTGATATGCAGTAAAAATAGTGCTGTAGATAATGCGTAGTCTTGCGAGACGCAAGCATTTATATCCATATTTTTGGAGCTTGCACCTTGTACAAAAAGTCTTATACGTTAACAGAGCCGGCAACTGCCAACATCCATTTATACAAACATTTGGATAAATTTTAACACGACAATTTCGATAGAAGACTCATCTGTCAGACCCGAGCGAATGCTTTTATTATTTTTATGTTGATTCTTAATGCCTCATCTTAAGTGTCTCTACGGTTGAAGCTCATTGATGTGTGATTTGACATGACATGAGATGTTAACCTATGTTAATCTATCACACTTTTTAGAAACTGCATGCACATGAGTTGCCTTCTACGAAGACAAAATTTGCTTAAGCTACGATACTTATTCGATACGAGAACGTAAAAAGCAGGTACAATTTATTTAACTATTGAAGTTATAAATATCCAAGCAGAGCCGCTCTCGCCGAACTCTGTGAGATTTTATTATCCAGGATGTACCATATTAGTGTTTAAGAATTATATATTTAGAACATAAAATAAGTAAGGATGATAATACATATTTCAAAATCTTCTCGAAATAGAAAATCCACCCACAATGTTCAATAAATTGTAGCCGTTTGTTTTGTGTTTCAGATAAAGCCTGCACTAATGTTACTATGATGAAAATTAGAATAACATTTCCGTAAGCTCTAAATGGCGTAGCACAGGAAGTAGGTCATATGGAAGCATACGTACTCCAGTCGTAATATTAATTCTTAAGAAACTGCCTCTAAAACTCTAACAAAGTTATATACATACATATAATACGAATATGTTTAACGTGTCTGTACTTTTTAGAGTTTTGTGAAAAAATTGTTGAAAGTGTCTTGGAATAAGTAATAAAATACATTTCAACCATTTTTATAAATGTCTATCGGTCTGTTTGTTTGAACACGCATCACTGTTAAAGTAATGCGTTCACGATAACACCAAGAAAATCATAAAGCATATCCTCGAGTAACATTTAGCCTGAGTTTCATTAATATCGGTTCACTCTGTCAAAAGTTATCGTAATTTTAATAACGACGCGACTTAAGTACAAGAGAAAAGTAGATAAACAAATGGACTTAATATATTCAGATAATTTTATTAGTCACTGTTTTTTTACATTAGATTCGACGCGGACGGAGTTGCGGGCACAGCTAGTTTTGTATAAAATTATAGTAGTTCTTATTAGCTGTTAGTATTTACTTATCAACTGTTAGTATTTACTTATTAGCTGTTAGTATTTACTTATCAGCTGTTAGTATTTACTTTTTAGCTGTTAGTATTTACTTATTAGCTGTTAGTATTTATAGTATTTATAACCGTCTGAATTCCTGGATCATGGGCATCAGATATGTAATAGAAAATTACTTAGAATGTATACCGGTATGCATAAAATTACTAGTAACGTCTGTTGTTTGCATAATGATTGTAGTTGGTGAAAGTTTAAACACTGCTAACAAAGCAACATGCAAAAATTGCCCTAACTTTTATAAAACACACTAATCGCGAGCGTAATATGCGACGTAATAAATTGATTAGGTATATTATAACAATCTCAATGTCGCTATTCAGAAAATATGACTAATTTCGTTTCTCGTATGATATAATTCTATACATACAATAAAAATGAAGTGTTTGTATGTAAAACCAAAATCACAGCTTTTTTCTGGACGGATATGAGAGTGTCTCTTTGTCTCTAAATTTTTGTCTCTTGTCTGTCTGTTTGTTTCGGGTATTCTTCGAAACGGCTTGACCGATTTTAACAGGAATTACACTGACATATAGCGGAAATTATAGGGGGTGTCATAGGCTATTTTATTTAAGACTAGCTGTTACCCGCGACTTTGTCTGAAGTGGAATATCCGAAATGCTTGACTTTTTTACGAGAATTTCACTGGCAGGTACCTGACGTTATAAGAATTAACTAATAGACTATTTTATTTTAAATAAACTGATACTTGCGACTTCGTCCGCGTGAAATTAAGCAAACGTATGTTGTTCACTGTAAACATGAGCTTGAGGCATGCGAGTATGGACTCCAATAGATTAATATAATTCTACACTAACTGCTAACTGCAGTTGACTGCTAGTCATTGCTATAATTTAATTTTAAGTATGATTTTTACAATACTTCTAATGTTATTATAATTATGTATAAACAACATTATCTGAGTGTTACTATAATCATGTTTGTTCTTTAATAAAATTGTATTAGTGCTAGTAGGATCGTCAAAGTTGAAATTATAACGGCCGCGAGCTCCGCTCTCCGAGCTTAGCGAATCAGTTAACGTTTTTGTTTTGAACTGCTCATCTGATATAATACCTTACCGTTTATCTTACTCATATCCTAACCTTTGTTTTAACCTATGACCATTACAGTTGGTTGTCAATGATTACGATTTTAAAATTTTCAATCAAATAAGCAAACAGATCGCAAACTGTTAAATATTGTTTATAATTAAGGACCACTTATATGTTTTCCAATTAAAAAAGTAATAAAGATTTTGTAACAAAATGGCGATTACTATAAATTTAAAACAAGTAATAAAAATTCCACTGTTGGATGGGTAAAATTGTTACCGCTTGCTTCCATCCAAAATAATTTAACGCTCCGTGAATATAGAAGTAACATTTCGAAACGGATTAACAAGATATTGCATATTATATCAGCTGCCATATTCGCTCTACCGAAATCTAAACACATACAATGTATACACGTACCGCATCGTGACTGGATATCAGTTGGATATCGATCCGATATATGAGGGTTCGTATACGAAAAAATAGTACCTAACATTCAGCAATTTAACCTATCAGCTTAACATTAATAATGTAGTTATTGCTAATAGTACAACAGGATCTTTGTGATTAAAATAGACTAGGTCGCTACCACCATGGTAGTAAACCCCTTATGTTGGTTTCCTTTTTAATCTATCTACTGAAAGCTTGCAGGCTGGCATAACAGTGAAGATTAGCGATAAATAATAGATTTCTCCATAGTTGTTGTTGTTTCTGGTGCATTGTTCTTAAAAGTGGTAAAGCTTGTGCAAGATTTCACTTAAATATTACTACAACATCTAATTTTGCCGCAACAATGTACATTTTGTCTCGTGGTAAATTAAACACGGGACGCCCGGCAAATGAAAAACAATATCAGAATTTATAATTAAAACCTTGTTAAGTATACTATAATCGGGTATAGTAGTACGTAGTTTATCACACTGAGAAGCAAAAAGTGTATACGCGCGCAGACAGACAAGGGAGTCGAGAACGTTGGTATAGCTTGTGCATGACGGTATAAGAGAGCGTCATGTAGTTCGCCGTGACGGCATACGGATCGATTTTACTGCGAATGTGTACGAAAACATGGTTCACATAAATAAAATATAGATTAATGTGAAGGAAAATATCGTAAACTAAGTCGTACGGTATAACATTTTCGTAGTCGTCTAAACTTATGTGTGTTTGAAATCGCTAGTACGTCGCGTCATGGGCTACTGCGACTGTAATTATTGAACTCGTATCTCGCCCTCGGATATGTGCTTCCACTTAATAGTTATATATTTATAAATTGATATATATTATGTCACGTTCGACATTCGCATTGCAATTTCCATCCAATATTTTTGTAGGAAATTGAACGCTCTACAAAAAAGTTCTAAAATCATTTTCCGAAGAATCAACTCATTCAAAAGTTATTGGAGGTCAAAGTTAAATTCATTATCAATTTAGCCGTTTTCTTTATAATACTCCGAAATTTATTAGTTTCAAGGCTTTTGAAAACGAACTGAAAGTTTATTTAATTTGATTTATTTTTGTTAATTTATTGATTTATTTTATTTATTTAAGTTTAAGTTTGTATCTAACAAATATTGGAACATTAAGACCCGATGTCGTTTTCCAAAGAACTTCGAAAACTCCCCTCAAAATAATCTCCATTATGTGATGGCGAAATGGGTAACTTTGACCTCAAATAACTTTTAAATGAGTTAATTCTTCGAAAAAAATTTTGTGGAGCATTTAATTCCCTACAAAAATATTTGATGGAAATTGTAGAGGAATATATGGTTCATTGGTTAACAAAGTCAGAAACATTAAACATTCTTTCCTGTATAATTTTTGTGGGAAATCGAAAAGTGTGATGCGGACAACCTTAATATCAATATGAAGGGCTCATATTTTCAGAGGCCTATTTTGGCATCGAAACAAAACTTTTGAGCTTGGTCCCGAGAAAATATATATATTTAACGCCCTAATATATATATTATATCTATATTACTTAATGGTACACGAAATATAAATCGTTGGGATTTATGTCGTTCGCTCTTAATTTGAGGTGCTCCTTTACCATTTACCGATTGACTGACTACGGTAATAGCGGTGCGAAAGCGACGCAATCCATCATCAATGAGTATTAACTGAAACGCGAGTTGAACTCGTTTTTCCAAAGATGAAATATTATTATTGATAATAATGTTTTTATTATTAACATAAAAACTAAGTATTTAAAGATATATTGTATCCAATTGTATAATTGAGAAATTATTGAGTATATATATAATATAATAGCCATCCATCTTCGCTTCCCATAGGTGTAATGTAACTAAATGTTTTAGATCGACCTTTTGCCGGTTTAATACTTACAGTTCATTGAAATCATAAAAGTTATATTAGGCTCTTCACTTATAGAACTTTTTTTCGTTGCGCGTAATTTTAAAACCTATCATATTTTCTAAGATATTCACTATTACCATATACTACTACCATATACTACCCGACATAACTAAGTAATTGAATTAAATAAGGATTAATGCTATATTATTCAAAATAGTGTTGCTAATAACCAAATATTTTTAAAAAATATGTAAAACACAAGTTTTGTGAGTGCTGAAAGATAGCTGCATGCACTATCTGTAAGCAGAGGATAGGTCACGTTTACTCTCCAGTCTATTTTGCAAAGAATCAGGGACAACTCAATATGTAAAAGTGGGTTAGATGAAGGCACTCTAGAATACACTTTATTAAATTGCCCCAATTTAGTACATTCCTTGTATGATATTTTACCTAAGAATATACCCCGTCCATCTGATTTTAAATCTTTGCTCTTGCATGTGATTTCTTCTTTTATCATTACTCTGGCTAATTGTGTATGTATTAACAAAATTAAACTTTAACATATCACAATAACTAACACTAATCATTATGTAAATACTTATTTATTTAAGGCATGATGTCTGTAAGTGTTGTATTTGTCTTTATGAATTTCAGTGGCCTAATCTAGACGAGCTAAATTATATATTTTTTAAATACTACCTATAAAGTGACTGACTTAACACTGGCGGCGTTCCTATTTACAAGACGCAATTATTAAAAAGTTGAAATTGATATATAAAAATAATTACGATGGGTTATCCATAAGAGCTAAACATACTCGTTAACATATGTGATTATA
Organism: Antheraea pernyi; assembly: GCA_015888305.1. Classification (NCBI taxonomy): domain Eukaryota; kingdom Metazoa; phylum Arthropoda; class Insecta; order Lepidoptera; family Saturniidae; genus Antheraea; species Antheraea pernyi. The sequence goes on from MU158704.1 coordinate 78,450, forward strand.
TGTAGGCATTTGTCAAATGTACAATTCTTTAGGTCATTAGTTTTATGTATCTCCTAAGATTTAGCCAGCGTTGTCAAAGTAAGCGCCGAAAATTCCTTCTTCCGAAAATTCTCGTATTTTCTTTATCGTTATTTAAATGTACTGAAGATGACAGAGCGCCTTTGATATCTTAGTCAAGTATATTACGCATTTGATGTACAGCGGTGAATAGCTAGATGTAACATATAAACAAAAGTACAAGACGTAACGAGAAGAATCACTATGACCGGCTAGAAGTATATGTTACGGGTAAAGCTCGTAAGCGGTTAACGTGCGCATCACTCAGCTAATCTGCAGATTATGTGATTTACCCCGTCAACGTGGGAAATGAAGAGTTTTACGCATTTACTCGCCGCCGCTACCTTGGTCGGTTGGGGCTTATTTTGATTACAAGTCCAACCTAACATAGCACATCGCTATTAAGTCACGATTTTAATGATAGGATTTAATACAACACACCAGCGCGGCTTACATCCACACGATTCAGTTGACAAATGAAATAATTTCCAGTGCTTCAATGGATTATCCTTGTTAGTCAGCACGTTATCTGGATAATCTGTAGAAATATAATCTGTCTCTGTATTCTAGCGGTAGTTTATATATTACTAGCTTTTGGCCGCGGTTTCACTCGCATTAATATAGATTTCACGTATCCCTTGGGCACTATATTTTTTGAAGTGATAGCTTCTTTAGGCGCGTTGAGCAGTATTTTGACGTGATACGTAAGCGTGACCGTATTGCGTTTGCTTGGCTTGTGTCAGACTAGCGACGCTTTACTCGCCTAGGGGGCTGTATATATGTAATATTGATATTTTGAAAGAAAGAAAGAAAGATATATTTATTCAATACATACAACACGTACTTACAACAATATACAATATTTATGTATATTATACATAAATACAAGAAACAAGAAAGACAAGTGTTGCATGTGGTGAAAAGGTCTTTGTCTCAGCACAAGTTGCAAGCTTCCATGTGGAAGCGTTGCAGCGCTGGTTTTCAGACAAAGCCTGCTGTATATTTATATATAGACGTAATTACACGGACGCATTTACATGATAATTTCAAATTAATATTACACATGCTCTTAATATATAACCTAATACTGTCTAATACGATACAATAAAGTTTATGGTAAAGCTGTGGAATTAGATATAATTTTCAAATGATTTCGCACTAGCTCAGAGATCATATGATGTAACCAGTTTATTTAATTTATGTATTTACTGACATTTATACGACGCTTGCCATGTTAATAGATAGTTTTCAAATCTTTTTTAAAACTAGAAGGATGACGTTGTGTTATGTTACGAATAGGAGGAGGTATGTCATTCCAACATTTAGTGGCCGCGTACCTAAAAGAACCACGAAAGGTCACTGTTCTATGTCGCGGAAGAAGAAATACATGTCTGCAATGAGCAAGTCCTTTTATGGTGTTTATTATGATCTCGGGTTCACACAAATTTATTTAAAAGGTAACTAAGCGTGTCGGTTGATATTATATCAAACAGCATACTAACCAGGTGTAGCTTCTGTCTTGCTTTCGTTTTGAGAAGTTTAAATTTAAAGAGGAAAGGTGTGATGTGTGAACGTGGTGGAACATAATAACAAAAACGCACACAGGCATTTTGTACACGTAGTATTAATTTTTTTTTTGCCCAAGAAGACATGGACCGTAAACCACATCACAATAATTTAACTTCGATAGGATAATAGACTCGCATAACTGCAGCCTGAGTTCGTCATTAAGATACGGTCTAATTCTGTAAAGTATCTTAAGCCGGTAAAAACAGTTCCTTAAACATTAACTTATATGTTTTTTAAATTTTAAGGAACTGTCAAATACTATTCCAAGGTTTTTCGCTTCATGAAAAAGCTGTACAGGCTCATTCTTAATTTTAATTTGTGAGACGTTTAAATATTTAATTTGGTGTTTAGAGCCCATTGCCATAAATTTGGACTTTTTTGGGTTTAGATTCAGGCAATTAGAGATACAAGTGTATATTTGTTCTAAATCATGATTTATTTTATTTACCGCCTCAATATAATCATTGGGTCGGAAGGAATAATGAAGTTGGAGATCATCTGCGTAGAGGTGATATAGACAATGAGTAATATTATTTATAATATCTGCTGTATATATAATAAAAAGAATAGGTCCCAGAATTGACCCCTGTGGAACTCCACGAAGTACATATCTGGTTGATGAGTGAAGCTTTGTACCATCTGATTTCCTTACTTCAACATACTGTTGTCTATTTGTCAAGTAACTATGAAACCAGCGGATTGAGTTATTATCAAATCCGTGAAAAGAAAGTTTTGATAAAAGTACTGGAATATTTATGCAATCAAATGCCCTGGAAAAATCCAATAACACCAAGATGCTGCAATTACCTTGATCTTAGGACGCTAAAAGGTTATCAACAACATCCAAAAGAGCTGTCGATGTACTATGGCTCTTTCTAAAGCCCGATTGAGCCAGTGGTAGTAATTAATTATCTTCTACGTATTTTACGAGCTGTCTCGCTATAACCTTTTCCGGAACCTTCGAAATGCACGGTAACAGGCTAATAGGACGTAAATCATGTAGAGCACTGGGATCTGTGCTTTTAGGGATTGGTTTAACTACTGCGACCTTCCAGCTATCAGGATAAATACCAGATGTCATCGACTGGTTGACCAAGGCAGTGATTGCTTTTAAAGAATTGGGCAGGGTCATATGTAACATCTCGAGTGAGATACCACCGTGATCCTGCATTTTGCAGCTTATCGTACGTTTGATTGATTAACAGACTTTATAAAAATGTATATAATTATTGCTACGAGTACTAATATGTATGAAAACCACACTGATGTTAATAATTTCGATAAACAAACCCTACAAATATCGTCAACCACACTACAATTAATATGAAAATTCACGAGAAATTCACAGAAAGAGAACACATTTATTTCATTGTTTTGAGTTTTCACTTCAGTTGGCAATCCTTATGACTGTCTCGACTTTTTTCGGAATGAAAGTATCCTACGTTCTTTTTTGTACGCCTGAGAACTTCTATGCAACATTTTGGGAAGTTCGGTTGAGTAGTTAAGATCTGAAAGCGTAACATACAAACGAACAAATTCACATTCGCATGTATAAAATTAGCTAGGATTGTAGGGTGTGCCAAAACACATTGTTTTTCTACTCTCTTCTAGAAGCTCAGTAGAAAGCTTATGATATTTGTGGTAAAAACTTGACTTCATAAATTATATCCATAATTTTAATGCTGAATAAGATTTATTCATGAATTTTGTTGAAACGAAATATTTCTTCGTAACCTGCTGAGATTAATAATGTAAAAAATATATTTTATTTATTATTTATTTTTATTATTATATTTCAAATTATTATGTATTAGTATTTTAAAGGTGGTAGAGCCACGCTGAAGCTATTACTGGTTTCAGCATGAATGGGTCGGCTCGCCTGGGGTAGTTCCACCCTCTCACAGAAAACCGATGTGAAGTAACAATGCTTGCATTGCTGCGTTTCATTCGATCAGTGAGAGCGGGAGGCCCACCTACACTCCCCTTCCCCTTCCTCTCTAAACACAGGCTGGCAACGCACTTGCGACTCCCCTGGTGTTACAAGTGTCTACGAACGTTGGTAATCACTTAACATCAGGTGACCCATCTGTTCCCTGTCCGTTTGCCTCCTATGACATAAAAATTATACATATATTTTAAATTATTAATAATGTAAAAAAAATAATATAATTTGATATTTCAATCGAAAAACTTTAAATTCAACGATGAACCTTAATTCTTAATCACAGGATTTTTATTTAGACATAATTATAGAACTCACCCGCGCAACTTCGTCTGCGTGACTTATCTAGTGGTTCTTATTGTATTTGCAAAATTGATAAATCTTAAACAACCTAAAACCCGATTACAGTGACTCCCACCATTTCCAGTTGTGAAACCAAACAATTCAGGGACTCACTCAAACACATACCTACGTGATTTAGTGAAATGATTTAGACATATGTGGAAGAAATTTCGATGAAGCGGACACAGCGTCATCTGTCATTCGCAACATCCGACCGTTGATTCATTTGGATATTGTTGATACAAAAATACTAAAATCGCGAATAAAAATGTGAGGGTGGGGTTAGGAAGGCGAAAATTGGGGTTGTATGTAAAATAAAAATTGTCCAAAAATTTGAAAAAAAAACTTGTTACGGTCACCCTAATCTTTTTTTTTTTTTTTATGTTATAGGTGGCAAACGAACAGGTGGGTCACCTGCTGTTAAGTGATCACCACCATCCATGCACACTAACAACCCCAGAGGAGTCGTAAGTGCGTTGCCATCTTTCGGAGAGAAGGGTTAGGGGAGGGAAAAGGAGAGGAGAGAGGAGAGAGGAGGGGAGGTGGGCCTCCGGCGCTCTCACAGACCGAACGAAACGCAACAATGCAAGCACTGTTACTTCACGTCGGTTTTCTATGAGAGGGTGGTACTACCCCGGACGAGCCGACCCATTCATGCTGAAACCAATAATAGTTTCAGCGTGGCTCTACCACCATTAAAAATCTCCTAGATGTATAAAAAATACTTTACGACCTTTTCTCATACCTACCAAATATACATTTAAAATTTCATAAAATCGGTCCAACCGTTTCGGAGGAGTTCAAACACTAACACCGTGACACAAGATTTTTATATATTAGATTTAAAAATAGTAAAAAACATTTTTTTTATACTGATTAAAGAGAAAACGCTTTACCACCGTGATATCTCTATACCAATCTTATTTGGCTCGGTAAGGATATAAAATGCGAGTACAGTGGTATATACTCACTGAATGACATCGGGTTCAAACAGTAGGGAGTCTATGATGTTAATTTAGAATTTTCGTGAAAGTATGAGCGGACTTTAAGAGATAAAAGCCATCGCGTTTCACAGGTGCCGTTTCTACTGGGCACTTAAACCAACGCTTCCCTCTAATAAACTGTTTTCACAGGAGTTTTTAACATTTTTTTCCCTCTTAAAAGGTGTTGTTCAAACTGAAAGCGAGAACTGTTGTTACTTGAACATTCTAAAGTAAATAAAGTGAAATACTCTCGAGACCAATGAAGGATGAGTAAGACGAAGAATACCGAATAAGTATGGCGAAATTTTTCATATTTCTGTTTTAAACTCAGATTCTTCTTGTAGTGTATTTAAAAACTTTTAACATTACGTACATTTAGGGTTTCCTAGTACTAAATATGTTTTGGTTCCATACACATTTATTATTACTAGTGGTCAAGATTCGACCGTAATTTATTTTGACATTCAATAAAACCAAAGTGACTAATAATTATTTCAGTGGTTTGATAAATTTCCTAAACATAAATTATGTGTATTATGAATTTACACATATCATCACGCTAACACCAATAAAAGCGGAGCCACAATGAAGAATGTTTCAAAATCGGGCTGTTTTTTTTCCTTTTAGCTGCGTGTTAACGTCAATGTTATATACGTTGCCATGGTAACGTGGGAACTTTCTATCGCAAACATTTTTAAAGTTTATTTTGTGCTTCTGTTCAAAATGTTAATTCTACGTCTGTTTTGTTTCCAGTTTTTTATTTGTAATCTATTACGTATTATAGAGGAAGGCTATAGGCTATATATCATCATGCTAAGACCAATAGAGGCAGTGCAACAATGAAGAATGTTTCGAAATCGGGCACTTTTTTCTTTTTGAGAGATTTCGTTAGTCATAGTAATAATATTCGTTCAATAGAACAGGCGAAGGAATTAATCCATACTGCCAATTCTGAATCAATTTTCTTCAATGTCCAAGTGACAATAAAGGCGGTTATCCAAATCTTCTATACAATATGTCGAACATTATTTTATCCATCATTATTATCTTCTTAGTCTTCATAATCATAAAACAAAATTGTTCAAATAAAGATTTCGTTAGCGTTAGTATTATATACGTTGCCATGGTAACGTGGTTAGTTTCTATCGCAAACATTTTCGAAGTTTATTTTGTTTTTCTATGCAAAAAGTTTATACTACTTTTATTTCTAATTTTTTATTTGTTCTCTATTACGTATTATAAAAATAAAGTTTGTGTATGTACAATTAAAATAACAATTTTTTGATGGATGGATATGGCTACAAATAACCAAAAAAAAATTTTTCTCTATATTTTGTCTATATTTTTATATTACTATATTTTCTCTGTTTGTTTGTT
>MU158704.1:85272-121927 GCA_015888305.1 Antheraea pernyi
CAGAGGACTTTCTTTTTAACCGACTTCGAAAAAGGAGGAGGTTACTATGTTCGGTTGTATGTATTTTTTATGTATGTTAACCGATATTTTCGTCAATTGTGAACCGATCTTATTGGTTCTTTTTTATTTGAATTGGTACACTATGTAGTGATAAACTGCTACCTGTGTATTTGTCCGTGTAAAATTGATCAAAAATATGTTACAACCGCGTGAGACATGTGCCTTACTGTACTCCAAGAATAAATATACATAATTGAAAGTCACATATCTGTATATAATATGAATTATATCACCTTTTTGTTCAATTTGGTGGTTATATTGTTTTATTTACCGCGTTTGTTTCTACATAACTCAGTGATTATAACAACGTATAAGAATAACTTAAGTATATTGACAATACGGGCATATCATATCTATCTATAAAATAAAAGATTTAAGATATATTGTTCGATAATGTATAGCTTATAATTTGCATTACTTTCTTATATAATGTTAGTGAGCACTGAGTTTGGTATATAGTAGGTTGAAGTTCCAGGTATGTTGCTGATGATAAATCCCATCCCATTCGATATACTATTTGTATTCATATATCTAATGTACACGTTACATGTTACAGTTGGTGTGCGTGTCGTAGTTACAAATATTTTTGAAAAAGCTTTTCTGTAATGTACACATCCACTCACAATTTTCCATTCTTTAATACATTTTTTAAAAAGCGCGTGCGGAGCCGCGGGTAACAGCTTGTCGGTATACAATGTTATTAAGGTTAATTATATACAGTTAACAGTTGTGTATTAAAACTTAGATTTTAAATCTATATAGAATAATAGGAATTTAATCATTCAAGAGACAACAATTATAAAAAAGGTAAAATATAACAAACCGATTTCATTAAGAAGAAACAATTATTATATCTGTAAGTACACTCTAATAGTATCATTATTAGGGTGGGCCAAAAAAAACTTTTAATTTTTTTTAGGTACCACGAAATTATCGTTCAAGATGACGAAAAAAAATTCTGGTAAAGTTTGAGCTCTTCATATTAATTTACAGAGGTGTCACATCGTGATTTTCGATTTCCTATTGGAATGATAAAAATCACGAACAATATGTTGATTTATGTCTTTAAGGCATTTTTTTTGTAAAAAAAACTATAAAAGATTGTGAAAGTTATCATATATTATTTTAGGTTGAATTTTAACTGCGAATAACTTTTAACCGAGTTGATTTAGCGAAAATTTATATCAGACCTTTTTTGTAGGCTGTTCAATTTCCTACAAAATTATGTATTTACTTTTACCACAGAATAACTCGTTGAGATACATCAACATTCGAAAAAAAATAAAATCCCGTGTAACTTAAATGAGAAATCGAAAATCACGATGACCTCTGAAAGTTAATATTAAGAGCTCAAACTTTACCAGAAGTTTTTTTTGGCCCACCCTATCATTATATTTTATATAGTACACTTAAAATCTTAATAGATTAACAAAATATTCACATACAAACAAAAATCGGGTAGGAGAGACAGCCCTTGTTTTGAAATCTACTAAATATGTGTTAAACTGTACGCTAAGAAGCTATACTCGTCCGTGTCTACATTGCTATCTAAACGTGGTATTGCTATCTAAAAGTATTTGTATATTTTGTGGGTTTTGTTGGGGCACTGCACTGCTGAGGTCAGTGCCGCCACTACAAAGCGATGTTTACCTATACATAAATATTACAAGTAATATAATGTTTAAATACAATTAAATTACTTTATATTTCTGTAGGTGGTAGAGCCACGCTGGTTTCGGTATGAATGTGTCGGCTCGCCCGGAGTACTACCACCCGACCCACAGAACCACCCCCGTGAAGTAACAGTGCTTGCATTGTTGCGTTTCGTTCGGTCAATGTGAGCACAGGTGGCCCACCTATCTTACCCTTTCTCGTCTCCCCCCCCCCCCAAACACAGGCTGGCAACGCACTTGCGAGTCTCCTGTTGTTGCAAGTGTCCATGGACGGTGGTGATCACTTAACATCAGGTGACCCACTTGTCAGTTTGCCTCCTATGACATAAAAAAAGTCCAAGTTAATCCCGTAAACTTTCAACAGTGTAAACCCAAAACATCTGAAGCCAATAAATACATTTGGATATATTATATCTTTACACTGGTGTTCCTTGTTTCCGATTAGCGTTAAATCACATATAAAATAAAGTCTAATGCTATCTAGTGCCCACTTATAATAAAATATATGGTATAAACAAACAAAACAAACTATCTCTGTATAAACGAAAGTTATGATTTGATGTTTAACGATTTCAAATATATAAACATCAATTTTATAATAAATGTACGATAGAATAGATAATTGTATACAAAGTAAATAAAGCCTGCTATATATCATCTTACTGAGATGAGCTATCTCCGAGACTAAAACTCCCTGCTAACAGCATTTAAAGTTTAAATAACCGAGGATCGACGGTAACCATTGCAATAGGTTGCTAAGGAAATTCTCATCTAAACTTTAAACTACCCAGTAATGAGGGTGGGTACTAGAAACGCGATAGAGCAGAAAACTAAATTATGGAGAAGTTTTGATTCCTTGCTGGATGCAAACTCTAATGAAGTTTATAAGTTTTATATTTCCCTTGTACACAATAACTTAGAAACATACCTCATTTATACATCTTGAGTTATATAGATGAATTACAAATACTCTATAACACATTACTCTAAACAAGTTATTTCCAAATATGGTTTTAAACATCAGTTACCAGATTAGAACCCCCTCGGCAGCGGCTCAAGCCTAGGTCCATTCCCTCGGCGTGGAGCCCACGAGTGCGCTGCTCGCTCGATAGAATGACAGAAAATATTACATCACTGCGACAACACATATCACCTCCACACACGTGCACGTATACACGCTTACACATGAAAGTGGAAGGGTTTAATATTTTTCCCTTATCAAACTGAAATAGTTTAGAAACCAACCAAATATATATAAGAGTTGTTGAGGTATTGTATGCTTGGTACACATATATGTTTCAACAACTCATATATGTATGAATAGTTAGCTCAGATAGATCGCGAATTGCATGTATCAGGCAACAGCCCAAGCCGAGGTGTGCCGTGCACCCTTGAGCAAGTTGTTAAATAAAATCGCCTGAGTGCCTTAAGCGCTAGCCTTAGTAGTCCGGTGAAGTTGTTAAGACCTTGATAGGGAAATAGGGTAGTCATTTCGACAAAAAAAAAATCAGTATCAGTATAAGGACTTATTATAATTAACCAATATATATACTACTGAGGCTGTAATATTTGCATGCAACCCACATTTGCCCTTTTGCACTGTAAGTGAGCACTAAGAACGTTTTTTTAGAAATTCAGTCCTTAAGATGGTGAAAAAGTGGGTGAATATTTGTATGAAAAATATTCCTTCAATCGGACAGTGATCTTTTAATAGATGTAGAAAACGCGTGCGAAGCCACGGGAAATTACTAGTGTAATAACATATTATGAATAAATGTGTACTATAAATATTGTTATATAAATAATAGTTAAACTCGTACCGACAGACATTATCAGGCATGAAAATCGAAAATTGATACACGACATTTCAGAGATGACTGCTTCAGATTCTCTGTTAATTAAATTGTATGCATTGTTTTCGCAACCACGGGCTTGATGGATTTACCACGTGAATTTACCACGCTGTTGTTTGCAAATGCAGTTTATAGTCCATTGAAATTTATTTAATTAATTTAAATTGGACGCTCGTTGCGATCAGACACACGTCAAAAAAGATCTTTGTTAGTTTTCTTTTAAGTCCTCAAGACTAATGTGGGTGGGTTATACATAATTAAAGGGTGCAGTGGCTACTTAATAACGTGTGGACTGTAAGAATATTCTTAAGTTTAAATCGATGAGAACACCATATTTTAAACCTTTCTTGACATCTATCGTTATACATATATGTATTTGTGGTGTAATTATAAAATTATCTTTACGCACATATTTCAGTAAAATGATTTTTTTGAAGTTATATTTCTTTTGACGCGTTAGGGAAAAATAATGAGAGTAAATTTTTACGATGAGCGCGCAAACCGTCACGAAAAACCGACACCCTGAAGTTATTACGATGCTCGAGCACACCATCACGAAAAACCGACACCTTGAAGTTAGCTATAGGCAACATTTTGTTTCTTTGTATTTGTTGTTTGTATTTCTTTGTATTAAAATTTTCAGTGTATTAAATACCTTTTTTCTATTGTTAGTGTCGTTTTTTCTACAAACGTAGAATAAGGCGAAAGATAAAATTTTTGAAAATATTTTTATCATGTTACGCCGAAGAAGTATAATTTCTAACGCGTGTACATAAGTACGCACACACTTTTTTTAATATTATTTTATTTCGACATAAAAGAGGGTAAATTAAAAATAATATATTTTTTTTTATGTCATAGGTGGAAAATGGACACGTGGGTCACCTGATGTTAAGTGATCACCACCGTCCACAGACACTTGCAACACCAGGGGAGTCGCAAGTGCGTTGCCAGCCTGTGTTGCAGGGGGAAGAAGGGAAGCGTATTTAACGCATAATGTATAAATAAATAAATATTTTGAAAAGATTTTTATCTTGTTACGCCAAAGAAGTATAACTTCTAACGCGTGTACATAAGTACACACAATTTTTTTTACTTATAACACAACAGAGTGCCGGCTCCGTTTCTGTAGGTACATTATAATCCATAAACAATGGCAATTACTAAATCATCCATATTCCAACGGCACTCATTGTTGTTAAACCAGCCTAACAGACTCTAAGTAGTTGAATATACACTGGTTAATCCCTAAAGGCAACAAACTAAAAGAGATAATTGTGTTCACTTAGTCATCGTGGTAACAACACACTCTGCTATTGATTATTGCTTTTATTATAATTCTTCATTAAATATTATTCATATAACTTATGTTTTATAGATAATGGATAATTTAGTCATATTTGGGGGCTGGAATTCGTGTGCAGTTACAAAAACAGAATGATAACTGTTTGCTAAACGTCATGTCGATTGTTGTATTTAGTCAAATGTACTACCACCAATACTATGATTTCATGACGATGTTTAATTGAAAACTCAGGACCATCGTAGCGCAATAACCTATCATGGTATCATTAATTTAAATCTCAGTTTTGTGCTTCAACATGCATCTTAAAAAGGAAAGACATTAATTTTAGCGCGAGCCTGAAGTTCAAATGCTAATATAGTATTTATTATAATTACGCTTTTTGTTAAGGAGGCAGGTTTTTGTAACAGTAAATCTTATCAACCACACACTTCAGACTATGATACAACAACGTATTCCAAGTTCCAGATTAATTTATAATTGAATGAGCTGTAGCTTTCGTCGGCCACGGTTCGATGAGGCGTGGCGCTTCTAATGTAGTCGGCAGTTACGAGCGTCCCAACTATTGATAACTGCTAAAGTTTCTCGAAATTAAGATTTAGTTCCGGGTTTTGAGTCGTCCTGTGCTGTTATTTAGTAACATACGAGCAATTTATGTTGATGGACACGGTTCTGTACTACATACGTTCTTGGATATAACAATATTAGCAGTGTCTACTTGTAGATTTAAGTTAATTTTTGGTAATTTTTGAATCACTATTAATAAAGCTGTGTAAGTTTAGATGAATTCTGTATAAATCACGACCTTTCCTTAGAGAACCGATTCCTTAATTTGACTGCACAGCATTCAAGCTTGAATATGTTATAATAAATTTCGACAAATGGATAATAAAGACATCGTTGAAAAATCCTTTTGAAAAGTAAAAAACTATATGGATATGGAATCAAATATATAGATTAATCTTTTCTTTTTATAATTAATATTTTATTGTCGAATAAATCGTTTATCTATAGACATTAAAGTATCAGGTCAAAATTTCTTGTGAATAGTTCAATATAACTGCGCGTAAGGTCTAAGCTTGGAATGTTCCGAGTCTCAAGCATCTGCCTGTGTCCCAGCGTCGCGTCAGGGGAATACATTTCCTTCGGCCGCATATATGTGTGTTCAATTTGAGTTATATTACAAGTTTGACAATATACATAAAACTTGTCTCTTCCATAAAGGAACATGTTATTAGTTTCTAAAGTGTTATTTTTCTCTATGTATAGCGTATTTTCATAAACTAATCCATCTGTTAGTTAATCTATGATAGGGAAAGTTTTCCCTCTTATCTTTCGGTCACTGCCGTCGTACCTTATGGCGTGTGTTCGAATTTGTTGTTGTGGTAAGATAATAATTGGAGTATTCGCGATTAACTCAAAAACTACTGAACGGATTTTCTTGCGGTTTTCACCAGTGGATAAAGTGATTCACGAGGAAGGTTTTGGTAATAAAGGTAATATAATATAATAAAGGTAAGGTAATAATGAAAATTTATTTTGTTAAAATGAAACGATAGGTCTCATTAAGCGATAAATTATCAATAAAAAATTCATTGAGTCAAATTGCTATCTTTAATATTTACATTTCAACGGATCTTTCAAATTTGAATTTTTAATAATTTTGTGTTTTTTTTATATATTTTGCGGGTAAACTGTAATGAGTGACAAATTTGACTCAATGAATTTTTTGTTGATAATTTACCGCTTAATGAGACCTATCCATTCAATTTTACAAAATATTTTTTTTTCACTAACTTCACTTTTTCACAACTAACAAGGAGAATTTATATAATGAAACCATATTTCCTTATTACATGTTGTATGTTTATATTTGTTATATTTAATAATACGGTTGTTTCCTTACCATCACAATATTAATAACTTATTCAATAATATACATACCTATATAGTAGTAATCTTCGTCTTATTTTATTTAAATAAAACCGTTAAAATGAAACAAGAACTATAGACATGTTTACGTAAGTTTTGTGATGCATAAATTTATCGGATTTAAGCACTCTTTGTCATACAGCTGAATTGAAAACAAATAAATGTTTCATACATTTTGATCACTACAAATAGGTATTCCAAGTTCCTATTATTATTGAGAAGTATTTACAGAAGAGCTACAACAAAGGTCTCGTTCATTAGTATATTATTTTCTATATATAAATGTGTATATGCACGGATATTATATTTTAAAATTATAAAGAATATCATGTTTTTTCCGATATAATCGATTTATACGTTGTACTTCATGACAGCCAGTCAAACTGTTTAGACAGATTGATGAATTAACATTCAAATAATATCTGGTTTTTTGTTTCTTTGAATGTGCTATTTTCTGGAACTTACCAGATATATAAAATTGCATTATATAGTATATATTATGAAGTATATAGTATATTGATTACTAATAAGCTTTTTAAAATCCGCTACAACACTCAGGAGCAGAGCGATTACATTAACTTCACTGACAGTAGCTCAGAATTAAAACGTGTCACACAGCTAATAATAGATAAATATTAGATTATATAGATAATAAATATACACATTAGATTAAATGGCTTAAGTAAATTCAATAATCGCATCTCCATATTTGCATTAAACCAACTGCATTCATTACCTACTTAGTATATTTGTGTTAATTATGTTGCTCGCAAATCGGATATCGGAGACATGGCATTACAAATCGACAGCTGTCAGTTCGATAAGCTTCATAAATACCATTATCGGTAGGCGAGAATTTGCATAACGCACGCAAAATTTCTACTTTGTACACAAAGCGTTCAGTACGCCGAGAACGCATATTTAGTTTGAAATATATCGAGAGAAATATTCTCGGTCTTATCATTGGTTCTGTGACTGACCTTTACATTCGTCGATACAGAGTCGTCCAGTGAATATATGATCAGCGTGGAGTGAACTTATCATGTATGAACTTTTATGATTTCTAGTTGATTCGGCTCAGCGCGTCGATCTTTTATCTATACTAATATTATAAAGAGGTAAAGTTTGTAACGTTGTGAGTTTGTGACGTTGTGGCGTTGTAAGGGGTAATCTCAGGAAGTACTAGTCCGATTTGAATAATTTTTTCAGTGTTATATAGCTCATTCATCGAGAATGGTTATATCATCACGCTAAGACCAATAGGAGTGGAGCAACAATTAAAAATGTTTTAAAATCGGTATATTTTCCTTTTGAGAGCTTCCACTGCGTCTTAGCCCAAAATAACTATTCCACGCGTGCGAAGCCGCGGGCAGAAGCTATTACTAATGATATTATCTATAATCTATTCTAATATTATAAAGAGGTAAAGTTTGTGAGGTTGTAGGGTGTAATATCTGGGGAGTCGGAGAAAAATGGTCGAACGAAAACGTTTCTTACGAACGCTGCCTCAATTATGAGATGTTCTAGAGAAAAGTTGAAAAGTTGTAGCTTGACAATGCCTATTACCGCCCAACGAAGTGGGCACGGGTCGGCTAGTCAAAATATAAAGAAGTTACGAATGTTCCGTGAACGATTGCAGTATAATACTACAGTTTATGTAATAAAGTAACAAAATATCTTGAACCTTTTTTCAAATCTTAAATGGGTGTAGCTGAGATGGACAACTCCAATATATATTTTTTTAAATATCAATAGCAGGCAAACAACCTATTCGTTGTGTCACCTGACGTTACGTGATCACCCCCGTCCATAGACACTAGCAACACCAGGGGAGTCGCAAGTGTGTTGCCAGCCTGTGTATGGGGAAGGGGTAGGGAAAAGAAGGGAAAGGGGGAAAGGAGGTGGGCCTCCGGCGCTCTCACTGACCGAACGAAACGCAACAATGCACTGTTACTTTACGTCGGTTTTCTGTAACAGGGTGGTACTACCCCGGACGAGCCGACCCATTCATGCTGAAACTACTAATAGCTACAGCGTGGCTCTACCAACTACATGGTTGATTGTACAATGATTGCTCGATCGTTAAGAAATTCAACATACCTATATGTTTTTTTTTATGGAGAAGGTGTTTGTGCTATTATAATATATGCCAACCCTCAGGCCTTCAGGAAGAACGCTTACAAGTTGGCAAGACGAGATCATCAAGACGGCTGACCATAGTGGTCATGCTTGGATACAGAAATCCCAGTATAGGGAATGTTGAGAGTCTTTGGAGGAGGCTTTTACCAGGGGAGAGGTCCTTCACGCACTCTCCCTTGAGGGATCTACATCTTGACCCCTCAGGCAGCAGTTGGAATCCCTTAGGAGAGGACAGCACCTGTCGGAGGAATAGAGATAGTGTCGATTGGACAGTCCTTGCTCCTGCGGGCAAAAGGTATAAGAATGGGGTTTTAGTCCATGAAACTCGGGCATATCCATCCTCTGCTGCCCGGCAAGATTGATATCCGTTAGGGATTTCCCCATGAAGAAAAATAAAGGCTGAGGGGTTCTGGAAAATTAACCAAATACTTATTAAGCAATTTAATAATAAAAACTAAATATAAGCAATTATGTTAGAAAAAGAAACCCATGTTGGCTAAGATTAAGATAAAAATAAAAGTAACCACAAGTCTATTTATTTTTATATATTTACAATATATCCCGTCACCTAGGAGCGCTCTACTACACATTAATTTATGTAGAGTTCAACCAGATGCCATGAAAACTGATATGTGTAAATATTTGGACGTGTATAATATTTGCAATATACCCGCTTTGATTAAACACGACCATTTATTATAACGTACAACAAATAATAATAGCGGTAACTAATATTAAGCGTGGATGAAGACGTGGGTATAATAAGACAACGTTGCTCTTAAAGTTGCAATGAAACTAGAGAATACTTTAATTAAACGCTATCTTGAACAACATCAAGGTAAACTTCTCCAATTTATCTTCTATATTAACAAAAAGATATTGAAATACATATTAATTACATTTTTCCCCCTTATTATATACCTAAAGATGATTAAATACAAAGTTAGTTATCAGAAAAAAGTTATAAACTTTATTTAGCAAATATTTATATTTTAAACTATTTTTAATGAATCATATAAAAATGTACTCCAAATTATATTTAAATCCAAAAACCAAATTATCTGTAACAACAAAACGTACCAAGGCGTCCACAAGGGCTTAGTTAAGCGGATAACTGAGAACCGTTCGTGAAAAGTTATAGGAACGTCTTTAACGATTGGTCACTAATAAAATAGACAAAAGATTTTTTGCCAGGTGGTAGACTCGCGATGAAGCTTTTCTAGTTTCAGCATGAATGTGTCGGCTCGCCAGTATTCGTACCACCCTCTCTCAGCAAACCAACGTGAAGTAACAGTGATTGCATTGTTGCGTTTCGTTCGGTCAGTGAGAGTGCCCGAGGCCCACCTCCCCTCCTCTCTCCTCTCCCCTTCCCTTCCCCCTCCTCCCCCAAACACAGGCTGGCAACGCACTTGCGACTCCCGTGGTGTTTGCAAGTGTCTATGGACGGTGGCGATCACTTAACATCAGGTGACCGACCTGTTCGTTTGCCTCCTATGACATTATGAATATTGCGATATTAAAAAAAAAAAACAAATTCCATTTCTCAATTCGTAAATGTCAATATCGTGGATATACATCGTTGTTGATTAATGCTTATCATTTATGATAAATGACTCGGTAGTTTATGGCAGGTTAAGTTATATTTCATGTGAAAAAGCCGGTCTTGTCCGGTGATGGGGAGATGGAGGTAATAACGGCAAATCTCCGCAATTGGTATCTATGACGATAGGGCTCTAGGACAAGTGTTGGAAATTATAGCGCTATAGCGTGTAGCAGGCGGATTTCAGAAACTGTTCGACCAGTGTCTTCCCAAAGCAGTGAAAGGAGGGATGTGTATGGGATGCGACGTCATCGATAAATAAAAGGATTGTAATTTGTAGCTAGCCTGGCGAACCTTTGAAACGATTCTACCACCATGTTATAGCTTACCGTCAGCGAAAGCTCAACTATATGTAGGATTCGGATCCACGTAGTTCAATAGTGTGCAAAAAATCTATCAATGAGTATTTGTTGCTTTAAAATGCTTTTATTCAAACAGATACCCTACTATTTAATACTATTTAATATTTTATGACTCGTGATCGAAAAATATTCGTATAAACGGAGTCGAAGACAAAATGAGATTGGGATTAAATTTATATATTTTTGTTTGCAAAAAATGACTGAAGAGCATAAAATCTTCGATTCTTGATGAAGATACATTACCAAATTAATGTACATACAACACAGCTTTTATCCAATGAAACCTAACAATAACCTTTCAACTATCTAAAGAGATATATAAATAACTAAAGAGTTATTTTGCCAATCACAAATTGGCGAAAAAAATACATTTCTACATGTTAACAAAAATCAAGAAATACTTATCCTGTGTATCTTAGCAACTATGTATTTCTGTGAGTTTTATTTAAAATTACTTATAACTCTATCGAAGAAGGTGTATACATATCTTGATTGTGTGAAGAATGATATGTGTATAAAAGATGTGGCTATTGATATGACACCTGACAGAGGAGAGTGGAAGAGGGAAACATGTTGTGCAAACCCTACTTAGGTGGGATAAGGGTAAGACAATAATGCTGACTTATGTGTATGTATGTGTTTTACATTACTCTCCTTTTAATTTTTCTATTTTGTATTTCAAACCAAAATTCCTATGTCCAAATTCTTTATTAGGTATATTATACAGCGCGACTGGTTAGTCGCCAGCAATATTTTTACAGGATAATCATTAGTCGATTCTCATTCTAAATCATTAAAGATAATAGGTGTTTAATATTTGACCTAATTATGTTGTTAAACGTAAAACTGATATACACTTAACATCAAGTGATTTACGTAAAAACGAACTTGTGTAATAAATACGAATGAATCACGCCCTGCCCAGCACTCCGGGCCACCTCCCGCACCTTGACCCGCGCCCCACCTCCCTTGTTTTGACCGTGCGGCGTTCCCACGATAAGCAGTTACGTAATGATTAACCTTGAAAAGCGCCCCTTTCAAATTGTTCATTGAATCTAGGCGTGACTTTTTTACGTTTAAAAGTATCATAAGTAAGTATGAGATACATTTAAAAGGTTCTCTTTGTTGTTTATTAGTGTTTGTTTTGATATTATTTTATATGATAAATGTGACCATGAACTACCACACGATTGAAGGGTGTTCAAGGCCTTTAAGCATTCACCTAATAAAGTTTGAAGTGGAAACATAAAAGAAATCCGATATCAATGAAATTTTACAACCAATTATAATAATAATATGCATTGAATCTGACTATATCGTGCGTAATAGGAATCTCATTTTAAAAGCATTAAAGTGCGATATGTTAATTTAATTAAATCAGGTCAATTACAAAGATGTTAATTAACTAGATGTTACTGAATTCAGTACAGCAACCCCAAATCTTTTTCAGATGTTGCAACCCCTGACAAATATATATTCCTTACTAATACTAAAAATGTGAAAGTGAGCTTGTTTGTTTGTTACGCTTTCATGTTTTAACTTTACATGTACATTGTCTGGGATACAGAAAATGACATAGGATAATAATGCTGAAAGAATATATTACAGATAGAATTACCTGTTCACAAGGAATAGGTTAATAAATTAACATTAGCGCAAGGCAAGCAGTGGACAAAGACTAGTACTTATATAATAGGCATTTGTCACCGAGATATCGGTAATCCACCGGCAGGTGTGACTGTTATGCCGACCTACAAGCCTATCAGCTGTTGGTTATACAATAGCCGATTACGAAACGCGACATGCCAAAACGTGCTACTATAACGAGCGCCACACTTGGTGTATAATCTGGCAATAGAAAACAATGATATAGCAGTAATATGGTTTCAATATAGACTAGTTACTAGCGATTTAAGTTAGTAATTCAACTGTATTCTATAAAATTATTTCCTCTCCGTACTCGGTGTACATCAAAGAAAGTCTAATCATAAAACGGGAACAACATTGGAATAGAGCGGAGCAATAGAATTGATTATTCATCTAGTGCATTTTTAGGTGGTAGAGCCACGCTGAAGCTGTTACCGGTTTCAGCATGAATGGGTTGGCACGTCCGGGGTAGTACCACCCTCTCACAGAAAACCGACGTGAAGTAACAGTGCTCGCATTGTTGCGCTTCGTTCGGTCAGTGAGAGCGCTGGAGGACCACATCCCCTCCCTCTCCCTCATTCCTCCCTTTCCCTCAAACACAGCCTGGGTGTTGCTAGTGTCTATGGATGGCGGTGATCACTTAACATCAGGTGAACGCATGTTCGTTTGCCCCGAATGACATTAAAAAAAATGACGTTGAACTCATTTAATTTAATTATAATGATATGTGTATTACAACGTTATTACTACAGATTTCTTTTTGCATGATGTAAACAAGACTATGAATTATACCTAATTCAACTTGTTATAACGGCAAATACTACGCAATAAAAAAACTACAACAGATAATAAATACTATGAGATGACGCGATATTTTTTTCCATTTGCAGTTCCTGTGAATTTATTTCCGTGATGAAACATAACATGATGGAATTTCAGAGCTGATACATGTTTGTCAATATCGAATCTCCTGTTCGCGGAAAAACACAAACGAATACAATCTTCCGTTTATGCAGTACCTGTTAAAATCAGTATATTTTTAAATCGATTATCTTCTAACTTGGTAATTATGTATTATTATGTTTTTGCACTGAGATGTAATTGTAAATTGGAAACGAATTGTTGCTCAGTTTAATACATTATTTTTAATATACATTGTATTCCATAACCAAAATGGATTTACTTGTATTTATTATTTAGTAATGTAGGGGAAAATAAATTATACGTTAGCCCTACCAACGCCTGGCTTTGAAATTTATCTTCCAATATATTAAATTGTACAGGTGCACTGCGGCTATTTGAATATGACGACAGCTAGCCGCCGCTGCGCCGCAGCGAGTATTCCATGTACCTACCAACATATTATGATTGTCATTCTCAGGTTCATCGCAATATTCGAGCTCCTACTCTTTGATATCACTCACGAAATAGAATGTATTTTAAAATATAAATCCTGCATCAATTATTAATATTACCAAGGTAAAAATATTTCTAAATTATAATACACTAGCTGTATCCGCAGATCCGTATGCATTTTAAGAAATATAAAATGGTAAAATGCACTTTAAAAAAAATTGTAAGTACAATACGCACGCTACTTACAGTAACATGTAACGTATACATTAGATATATAAATGTTTACAGTATGTTAAATGAGTAGTAGTCATCAGTAACATATTTGGAACCTCAACCCACCATTTAACTACCTCAGTGCTCACTTACACTGTATAAGGAACTCAATAAACAATGCCTTAGAGATGTTATTATAATGATATAATATGCCCATATTGTCAATACGTTTAAGTTCTAATATCTTATTAGAAAGACACCTTCTATCTTCAAAATTGCTAATAATTATAATGTTGAATTGTAAACAATGAATGAGGTGACGACTTGAAATCTTGCATAAATATAAATCAATAAAACTTTATATCTGTCTAATCAATTTTTAAAATTTGACAATTTAAATAGTGCTTTTTGAACTCGATACAATATTTTTATATGCTACTAGGTTTTGTAGACGAAGGGGCGGTAAATAAAACAAAATGACTGCTAAAATGATCAAAAAGACAATATAATTCAAATTACATACATAGGTACCGATATATAAATTTATATTTATTCTTGGAGTCCAGTACAACGCACGTCTTACCCATATGTTTACAGTGAACAACATATTATTGCTAAATCTCACACAGACAAAGTCGCGGATACCAGCTAGTCTAAAATAAAATAACCTAAATTACTTCTTATAAGGTCAACTATCTGTTAGTAAAAGTACCGTGAAAATAGGTCCAACCGTTTTGGAGATAGCACTACGGGCGAACCCACGGTTAACACCTAGTCTAAAATAGACTGAATTATTTGTATAATGTCCGCTATCTGTCGGTGAGAGTCTCTTAAAACTCGGTAGAACTATTTTGGAGATAGCATTGTGGGCGAAGTCACGGTTAACAGCTAGTCCAAATTAAAATAGACTAAATTATTTTTATAATGTCCGCTATCTGTCGGTGAAAGTGCCGTAATACTCGGTCGAACCGTTTTAGATATAGCACTGCGGGCGAAGCCACGATTAACAGCTAGTCCAAATTAAAATAGACTAAATTACTTGTTATCATGTGCGCTATTTGCCGCCGAATATCCTATGAAGATCGGTAAAACCGTTTTGGGGATAGCATTGCGGACGAAGCCGCGGTTAACAGCTGGACTATTTTTTTTTAATATGATCCACGAGACTGTGTTTAATTTTACAATTTGAAGTGATATATTCCTTAAATATACTTAAAATTAAACAATTCTGGACGTAAACACAGCATATATTGTTGAAACGATGCGTAAGAAAACATAAAAGAAAAATAACTAAAACTTAACACTTACAAGATACCCATTTACAAATAAAAAAAAAAAACAAAACTAATACATAAAACAAATGCAAAAAAAACTGTTATAAAAGTATACAACAATAATATGTAATTAATTACGGTAATACTGCTTTAATTTACAATTCAATGAGGCTAAAGGACAACAGAGAAACAAATGTATATCTTTTTGAACTTTATTATATGAGGAACACATTCAATAAACGGGAGAATGCTGACCCAAGTTAGTTCACGATTGGGGTAACGTAAATGTTTTTCGGTTACACAAGCGACTTGAAGGGCGAGGAACACAGAAGGACAGTTTTTTTAATATCTCCGGAGCATCTACATGTCCATGAACTAGCCTGTACAGCACAACAACATCATCTATTTTTCTACGAATATGCAGTGGCTCCACTTTAAATTGCAGTAGTCGTTTATTGTATGAATCTAGAGTATGACACTGATTATCAAAGAATGCAAGATGATATAAGAATTGCTTTTGGACTCGCTCGATTCTGTCAATGCGGACCTGATAGCAGGAGTTCCATACAGTACTGCAATATTCTAAGATGACATGAACAAATGTATTACAAAGTAAAATTGTTAAGGACGGTTGTCTAAACAGTTTCGTTTCTCTATTTTTAAAACCTGCTAATCGCAACGATTTTTTAATTATGTTATCTATATGTGATCTAAACTTTAATTGGGTGTCTATAGGGATGCCAAGGTTTCGAATCGATGAAACTTCAGAAAGTGCAGTACCATGTAAATAATAAACTGCTGTAGTGGGCATTTTCTTTATTGTAAGTTTTATACGGACACACTTATTTGAATTAAGTATCATATCATTTGAATTACACCATTCCTGAATATTGTTTATATCATTTTGCAGTTTATCGATATCAGAGTTGTTTGTGACTATACGGTATATTTTCAAATTATCTGCATATAGCTGGTGGTTGGAATGTAGAATACTAGTAATATCGTTTATAAATGCTAAGAATAACAGTGGTCCTAAATGAGAACCTTGCGGGACGCCAGAATGGACTTTATACTTTTGAGAGCTGAAACCTTTAACCATTACTAACTGTGATCTGTTTTTAATATATGATTCGCACCATCTTAGTTATGAACCATGAATACCTCAGCTTTCCAATTTTAATATTAGATAGTTATGATTAACCAGGTCAAAAGCCTTTTTAAAATCCACATAGACAGCATGCACCTCGTTATGGTAATAAATTACCTCTATGGCGTCTGACGTATAATTGATTAAGTTAGTGTTAGTTGACCTTTTCGGCATGAAACCATGTTGATTCAAATTCAATATCTGTTTAAAATGGAAAAATAGTCGTTAGTGCACTATTGACTCCAATACCTTACCGGAAGCAAATAGTAGGGATATAGGTTTGTAGATTGTGATATCTTCAACTTTCCCAGAGTTCTCCCGTGTCAAGAGATACATTATAGATATGTGATAGTGGCTTATACAATGATTGAGCACAGTTTTTAAGTAGTATTGGTGGTATCAAGTCTGGGTCAGGCCCTTTCTTAGGTTCTAATAATTTTAAATGATATAAGACTTTATATTTTCTTGTATTGTACATTTATAGAAGGGAGTGTGGTTATAAGAAATACTGGAGTGTGATGGTAACTGGCGTTATGTAAAGTTTGTAGCGATAGATTCGTAAACTTTTGAAAACATGTTTGCTATTGCTTGTCCACCCTTGGCCGTATCGCGACCCCAATACAATTCATTTGGTATTGAATTATTGTTAGATTTCGAGTTTTTTAAGAAATATTTTAGCTGAAGTAGCCAGAAGTATTTTGACTGTTTACGCAAATTATTATATCAGCTGCGTTTTTCTTAAAATTATTAAAGCAATCCTCGATTAATACGTCACAACGACTTCTTAGAATATTAAATTCTAATTTATCTCTTAAATTGCCGCATTTTTTGTATCTGTTATGAATTTTAGATTTTTGTCTGAGTGCTTTAACCAAATATCTACTGAACTAAATTGGGTAAAGCTCATTACGTTGTTTGCAATGAGGAGTATGTTTGCTGATAACGTCATACAAAACGTTATAAAAAAATCAATCATATGCTCAACGTCGTTGTTTTAATTTAACAAATAAGACCGTTCTATGCTATTTAATTTAGAATTCTAAATTTAATAAGTTTAGTGTATGTAGCCTAAATAACGTGCTCTAATTTCAGCTATCTGCTAGTGAAATTCCCGTCAAAATTGGTCCAGCCTTTTCGGAGATTACCCAGAACAAATATACAAACAGACAGACCGACAAAAAAATTAAAAATTGCATTTTTGTTATTAGGCTGTATACTTTCATACCCAATCAGTAAAAAAATATATTTTGATATTACATATAGACACTCCATTTTTATTATATGTATAGACAACCGATCGGTTATATTGTTAGTATAAAAAGGCGATAAAACCATTTCTCAAGTTTAATTTACCGAGGGTACTTGAAAATGTATCGATATTCAATGTATAAACTGAGGCATCATAACGGGGATTAGGCGACGTTACGTTGTAAAAGGTTACGGAGAGTGGACGCCATTTCCGATCTTATAAACTTTTTGTATAGTATTATTTATAAGACTTGGGACCAAATTCACATGGCATAGCGTGAACACTGCAATTACTTATACATTTATATGAATGTATAGGATTACGATCAAATCTTTATTTACACTTTTGTACCTTTCATCCATCATGTCTGTCTCTTATTGAAAGAATCATTCTAGATCTTTTTTTTTCGAACTGACCACGCTATTGACCTAGCAAGGTCTTAACAGCTTCACCGGACTACAATCTTTCTAGATCCATATTCAGCATTACCTCACTTATGGCTATTTCTTTAAACACTTTGTTACAATTTGATGTGATTATGCTGTTACTTCTAAAATCGAATATAAAACAGTGTAATTAAAATTGAATATCTATATATTTATATAAATTCAATTCCATATTTGTCGGGATGACTGACTTTTGTATGTCCGATTTTTTTGTAACAATTTGTAAAAATATGCACTATTTATGAACATTAAAGAAATACCTCGAAAATATAGAATTCTTACAACAATGAACTATATATAAACTATAAACTCTTAGTAACATATAATGCGTCGAGGTGACGCTTCTATGCTCGGAAAATGGATCCTATGTAACCTGGATGAATCCAACGTAAAATGGATTATGCTAAAAAGACAAACTCGTTCTAAAAATAGTATTTCTTGGAATTTCATCATTCTTTCTTGTTAACTTTTTAAGTATTGATGTTTGACTACAATATCACCTGAAGTTAGTTGACGATTTGGAATAAGATAATAGATACACTAAATGTACGAGACTAGCGTATTGTCACATACATAAGTGTAAGAATCACACACCTAAGTGTCTAGCGATAAGTTTACAACTCGACGGTGATAGCCAGGCGAGTTTAGAAAAAGTTTTTTCACCACTCTATGGTTTAATCATGTCTATGGCTCAATGACTCTATGGTTGTTCTTTATCGAATCGCTCATTGCAGGGATTCAAACCAACGCCTACCCATAATCTCTCCGAACACGCTACCACATAACTATTATTACTTTATTGTCGTTGTAATAAAAATCAATTCTATTATATTCTGGAGCATTCGACAGTCATTTTTATCAGATATATAAGTGAGCCACAATGCGACCTATGACGTTTTTGTTATGGTCATTGAAGAGAATACAAGAAGCGACAAGAGCAAACAATCCATAAGTGCTT
This sequence comes from Antheraea pernyi, assembly GCA_015888305.1. NCBI lineage: Eukaryota > Metazoa > Arthropoda > Insecta > Lepidoptera > Saturniidae > Antheraea > Antheraea pernyi. Next base: position 104,485 of record MU158704.1, read on the forward strand.
TACAATCATAGAGTGTACGAACCACAGCAGAGTATTTTGTAACTCGTTTTCTTTATGGTACAAGTGCCACTGAGAAAACTAGTAACAACGTATTCGTTCTATTTAATTTTTATTCTATATATATTCTCCAAGTTTCAGATGTCTATTGCATATCAATTGGTACTGCTCCAAGAACATAATTTCAAATCACTATAGTGTGGACTCAATTTTACAAACTATACATTATGTACGGTACTTGTGTTTACGTCACGATACTACACAGGGCTACCATCTTTTAAGCTAGTGTAAAAAAATATGTACCAAACGGAACGAACCTGTACGGCACGTGGTATGTAGCTTTATCTAGAAATATATAATACACCAGGGTCCAACGTGTGTCCGAAAACCTTGGGGCGCTATACGGAGTAAGCAGAAATACAACAAGACGTTATCTGTAAATTAAAGAAAGTAACTAGAATATTCTAATATGCATTTAAGTAATCCTCATGTTGTGGAACTTGTAAAAAAATCTGTTTCTATTTCTGTATTAGATTAGTGTCCTTATACATACAAATATTTTGAGAAGGCGCTATGCCGTACCGCGCCCCCTCGGTGTGAAAAACTTCTAAATTTGTTAGGGGCACCATGAAATGAAATAGTTTGGAAGCGACTGTACTGGATAGTATATACACGTCGATACCGGTTACTGAATCGTGTTTAGTTAATAATAATCGACAGCACCAGCTTTACCTATACTAGCGCCCGGGTGAAATGTTAAATAGAGCTCTTAATTTCCTACTATTATTTTTATGTCACTATTGAATACTTATACATATGTACTAGCTGTCACCCGCGGCTCGGCGCTCGTTTTTTTTAATGTATTAAAGAAATGTAAAATTGTAAGTAGGTGTGTACATTACAGAAATGCTTTTTCAAAAACATTTGCAACGCAAACCATCTACTGTAACATACATTAGATATGTGAATACCAATAGTATATCGAATGGGATGGGATTTATCGTCAGCAATATACCTGAAACTTTAACCTACTATATACCACACTCAGTGCTCACTAACACTATATAAGAAAGTAATGAAAATTATAAGCTATACATTATAGAACAATATATCTTAAATCTTTTTTATTATATAGATATAATATGGCGGTATTGTCGATATACTTAAGTTATTCTTATACGTTGCTATAATCACTGAGTTATGTAGAAGCAAACGCGGTAAATAAAACAATATGGCCGACAAATCGACCAAAAAGATGATATAATTAATATTATATACAAATATATGACTTTCATTTATATATATTTACTCTTGGAGTCCAGTAAGGCATACGTCTCACGCGGTTTTAACATATTTTTCATCAATTTCATACGAACGAATGCACAGGTAGCAGTAAATCACTACATAGTGTACCAATTCAAATAGAAAAAGAATCATTAAATTCGGTTCACAATTGACGAAAATATCGGTTAACATACATAAAAAAATCCTCCTCATTTTTCGAAGTCGGCTAAAAACAAAGTCCTCTGGTCTGTCTATTTATCTGTTCGCGATAAAGTCAAAAACTACAGATCGGATTTTCATGCCGTTTTCACCAGTAGATAGAATGATTCATGGGGAAGGTTTAGGTATAATTTGTCAAGGTTTTATTTTTATTATTGAGGTGGGACAACGTCAGCCGAGCTAGTTATCTGCCCGTAAAAGTCCCGTGAAAGTCGTTCCAACCGATTAGGAGATAGTAGGATATTGCGGACGAAGTCTTGAGTAACAAAATAAAATAGTCTTATAAGGTGAATTATCTGCCAGTGAAAGTTCCGTGAAAATCAGTTCAAGCATATCTGATATTCCACTGCGGCCGAAGGCGAATAAAAAACCTAAATTCCTTTTTATGAGGTTTGCTATCTATCAGTGAACACCCCGTGAAAATCGGTCCAACAATTTTGGAAATAGCAATGCGGACGAAGCCGCGTGCAAATAAAATAGAATATGTCAACCGCTATAATTTCGGCTGCCTGCCAATAAAATTCTAGTTAAAATAGGCCCAGCTGTTTTGGAGATTACCCGGAACAAACAAAGCTAGTACAAAGTTAGTAGTACAAACAAAGTATTAAAAAAAATTTTTTTTGGTTATTTGTAGCCATGTCCATTTATCAAAAAGTTGTTTTTGATTTTGAAACATTCTTCATTGGTGCTCAGCTCCTATTTGTCTTAGCGTGATGACATGTAAGCTTATAGCCTTCCCCGATAAATGAGCTATCTAAAACCGAAAGATTTTCTCAAATCGGACTAGCAGATCTTGAGATTAGCGTGTTCAACCAAACAAACAAACTCTTCAGCTTTATATATTAGTATTGAACGTTCGATAATAATAATTCAAACTATTTTAATAATCTTAACTAATTATATATTCATCAAATACTAAATAATTATTAATATACAAATTTAGTTCAACAGATTCGTCTGTCAGGCAAAGGAATTTTAATTAGAATAGTTTTAAAATTTATAATAACTAAGAAAGTTCACTGTTTATTTTATAAAACTGTGTAATTTAGGTTATTATGCAAAAAAAGGAAAATTTGTATCTTATCTCTTTTATATCTTAATTCCTTATTTTAAAAATAATCGAATAATGCGAACGGTTCGAATAGTTCGAATTATTCCAACGGTTTGAATATTCAATTAGAATCGAACATTATTATTAGATTTGATTCGATTTGAGCACTATTCGCACATCCTTAGTGTAAATCAGTTACATACTTTCAATCAATGAATGTCGGATACTTTTAAGAGTTCTCTTAAAGTGGAATAAAGTTGTTCATTTTCAGCCGATTAATCGGTTGGTCAAGCGTGCCACATTGATCAACGAACCTTTGATATTATGTACGGTGAAGCCGTAGAAGCTCAACTGGCTGAAAGCGTTAGTTCCAATATTTAATCTTTGATATCAGTATCAGGGTAACGGCACAGGCCACGGTAACACTCGTCAGTAAATAGAATAAAATTTAAGACTTTTTTAATGTTTATAAACATTTTAAGAGTATTAAAAATAATAAAGAAATGTTGTTATCCCTATTTTATATACTGGGTGTTAGGTTAGACGCCGGCAATATTTTTACAGGACAATAATTAGTCGTTTCTGGTTCTAGATCAATTTAAAAAATAGGTGATTAATATTTGATCTAACTATCACGATAAACGCAAAACTGATATACACACAACATCAGGTGAATTACGTAAAAACAAACTAGTGTAATAAATACGGAAGCGAATTAATCACGCCTTGCCGCACTCTCCGGGTCGCGTCCCACACCTCTGCTCGCGCCCATCTTCCCTTTGTTCGATCGTGTGGCATTTTGACGATTTGTAGTCCGGTGAAGATGTTAAGGCCTTGCTAGACCAATAGCGTAGTAAGTTTCGAGATAAAAACATCCGACGACGAGCAGTTACGCAATGAAATGCGAAAACCTTGAAAAGCGCTCCTTTAATTTTGTGCATTGAACTTAGGCGTAATTTTTTTACGTTTAAAAGTATTGTTCCCATAATTTCTAAAGTTGTAGAACAAACTTTAATTAAGGTTCTCTTTGTTCTTTATTAAAATAGTATTTGTTTTATATTATTATTTTATCTTTTAAATGTGACTATGAAGTGTCATATCCCAGAATACTGCGAGGGTTTAACCTTTCACCTGGTATATGTTAGTGCTATATTATTTCTAACTTCCACCCGGCTACCCAACATTTTATGGAAGTTAGTTTTTATTTCTAAGACAATTTTATAGATATGATAAGGTTTATAAGTACGATCTTCTTTGTGGACCTAAGACCCTAAATAAAGATAAAAATTACCTCAGACCTAGCTCTGTTTAGGCTAACCGTGCTATCTTCTTGGACCTCAACGTCATCTAACAACAAGTGAGGAGGTCAAACACTAAAATATAATATAAACCATAAAAACATTTTATTGTAAGAAAAAAACATGTTACTATATTTTTAAAACAAAGGATTCCGTTCCCTTTATGCTCCAGTCAGGAGTAAACATAGTTTTCCGGGCTGATTTGATTTCAACGCATTGAATATTTTTATATGGGTACTGAAATAATGATAAACTTATTCTTTTCAGTCAGAATTCATACATAATAAGTAACTGCGTACTGCGACTAAGAAATTCAATAAACGTGATTCAATGTTAGAAATTTTTCTAGAGTAACCGATACCTTCGTGATGCCACTCTTTGTCACAAGTCAATGTTCATTTATTTCATTAGAACTTCCAATGATCAGCGCACTTAATTTAATTAAATTGAAGAAGGCACGTCAAAACTTTTAAAGCTATAACAACATTGACCTCGTGTACAAAAAAATATATTAAATCTGTAAATTAAATCAGTTTGTGTTGTAAAATAAATAAAATGAATTACAATAATTAGCTTTATATATAAAAAATACGTGAGAGCAGTAAGTCATCTGAGGTCATAAATATTTCTAGGGTTTTTTATAAAAATCATTACATAGTATAAAACAAAGTCCCCCACAGCGTCTGTCTGTCTGTTCGCGATAAACTCAAAAACTACTGAACGGATCTTCATGCGGTTTACCAGTGCATAAAGTGATTCATGGGGAACATTTTAGTATATAATTTGTCAAGGATTGTTTTATAATCAGGGCGGGACAACGTCTGCCAGACCCGCTAGTATTAAATAAAAAACAAAGTATGGAACAACTAATATTGAATAAGGTATACATAAAAATAACGTGACACCAATGTGGATTTATTGTATTTTTTAATTTCAATCATGAGATATATGTACATTTCATTGAAAGCTTAAATTACTATAACTCGGTTGGTCCAGTTGCATTATACTTCAAGGTTTCGTGATAAAATTATATCTTTATCGTTAAATTCAGAACTTTAGAGTTGATTCCCTGCATGGTGTGAATTCTACTGTGATCAATATAATTCTCAAGTTTACTTTATGTTAAATATAGATATATGTATCTACATATGTGTATAAATCTACCAATTTAGTTACCTCAATGAAAGTCATATTTACTTTGGAACAAAAGACAATGTGTGGATTTGACCCAGAAAAAAGTCGATAATATAACAATACAATTAATAACCTTTTGTGATAAAATGTCGTTAAACTATTTAAACGACTTCAAAGGGAGGACGTTTTCAATTTGTTTCTATTTTTCTTTCAATGTTTGTTACCTCAGAACTTTATCATTTATAAGCCAACTGATATTAAACGGGCCCTGATATTAAAACAAAACGTTAATAAATTATATATCTAAACCTTCCTCGTGAGTCACTTTATCTACTCGTGTAAATATATTCAGTAGTTTTTGAGAACAGACAGACGAATCAGAGGAAATGGTTTTATAATACGTTATATGAGTAATATGAAAAAAACGTTTTTTATTGTAAGGGAATATTTTCAGGGGGATACTTTTAATTCATTTGAACAATTGAACCTTGGATTTCGAAAGTACACCATGGTACTCCACAAAATATATTTATTTCAATCTCCACATATTTCCTGTGGAGTTCCCTGGTGTATTTTCGAAATCCAAGGTTCAATTCTAATGAATTAAAATTATCCCCTTGAAACTATTCCCTTTACGAATAAAAAACGACATTTTTCAGTCCTTTTAATATCTGTTCTGAAAATATCTAACTACAGTTGTGCAATCCGCCACTATTGTATAACAATTCCACGAAGCGACTATGAAAACTTTTTCCATTTTGGTAAAGTGTGGCGCAAAAAATGAGCCGTCGTTGAACGCCTGGCAGATGTGAGACATCAAAATTGATTATTATTGAAAAACAATGAAATAAATCTACACTTCTCTATATATGTATATATAAAATTGCGATGCTTTCGTTATTCTTCTTCTCCTAAAGGGCTTGCCTGATGTTGATGATTTTGTTTTGTACTTATAGCTTCAAATGGATGGTTATTAGATATAATCCAACCCGACATTGGTACTATTGTCAAGCACTTTTTTAATTTTTCCATACAAATTTCACTTATTATATATTTACTAGCGGGCCAGGCGGGCGTTGTCCTGCCTTGATAATAAAAAAAGGTGTGTATGCGATTCACACACGATAGAAGTGAAACTTCAGTAAATCGACAAAATAGTTAGATGAATATATATAACAAGGGTAGGATAATTACAAAGTTTATTTGTTTAAAAATGAATTTATTATTTAGCGCAACAAGATATAAATATACTCACAAACACTGTTAAACAATAACACACCACGCTGACTTCTTACTAAAAAGCTGTAATACGCAGCCGCTTACAGTGTACAGTAGTATTAGCTCACGTACTTTTCACATATACTAACACACGTTAAATGCTCAAATACAAGCAAGTATTAAACTGTGTGCAATATACATACATACCGACATTTGCTCTCTCGCTCTGGCTCACTAATTTTTGTATTTGTGTCTCTTACTTGTCGTTTTCTCTCGTTCTGACTCACTAATTTTTGTATTTATGTCTCTTACCTGTCGTTTTTCCATTGCATCCGGTTTGAAATCATAAGGATTCTAAAGAAGTTTCACTTCAAAAAATAAATCTAAAGTTCAACAGCAGCACCACCTACCGGTTCCAATTGTGAATCTAAACCATTATCGGATCCACTCGAACACGCACACAAAATTTCCCCAAAATCGGTCCAGCCGTTTTGGAGGAGTTCAGTGACATACACACGTACAGAAGAAATTTATATATAAAGATATATTTCTCACATAGATCATGTATAATTCCAACTGTTCAGTTGCCATCTATTTTTAACATTTTCTAATTGAATATTATATGTCTTATAATACCATTATCTACCGTGTCTGCTAGTTTACAATAAAACAATCTAGAAACGAAATCTGTACATCAATGATATCAAAAAATAATAATGGTAGGCTTTAAAACCAATGAGCGAACACATTTCTATAGTATTAAACTTTTGTCTGTTAGTTTATACAGGTAATAACTACTAGATCGACTATGAAAAAAAAATGGTGTAATAATATGTTTATCCGTAATAATTTTTTACATGTAATTTCCTAATTCAATTGCTGAAAAATTGTGAAAGCCGTTTGTTCACATAAGACTGAGAAAGACCGTCGCATAAGATTCCAATTCTTTACATGATGAATATACAGTTTTTTCGAGGATCATTCACATCAAAATTAATAAATATGTTCGGCATAGTATTATAAGGATTTCTTCGGAATCGTTCTAGACTATTTACTTTATAAATTCCACTGATCTTTTATCATTTTTTTAATTATATGAAAAACTTTATATAGTGTCCAACGAGGAGACACAAAAGTAATACAAAAATTCTCTTTTGAATTATAACATGTATAAAATTTTACGATGTAGATGGCGTTTAGAACAATTTTCACGATGATATCGTTACGAGTGATAGCGTGTACTATTTTTTTTCTTATATCATCATCACCTTAAATTGGAAGTAATTGAAACAATAAAAAGTAAATGATAAAATAAAATAAAAATGTTTATCGTTACTGAAGTATTTAAACAAATTTATGAAAATTATTTAAACAAATTCACTTTATATTTCCGAATAATTTGAATTTCCTCACTGTTTGCTCGATGGTGATCTCGACTTGTGGGAGTCTTATCTAAATTATCAAAAATGTCTTGAACGTTTAAACAACTGGAAGATGTCAATGACAGTACGGAGCGAGGGATAACATTAACTGAAAGTTTTAATGAATGCCTCAGTTCTAACGACGATGAGCTACAAAAAATATTTAAGTCCTAGAAACACAACGAGTAAAATACCCGTCTTATAAATAATCATGGTCTAGTTAACGTCAAAGTAAATTTAAAAAACTCACTCATTTGTTTTATTTTTATATAGATATTTGTAATCACGTGATTTTCCGTGCGATTTTTCGAACATTTTTTATTTTATTAACCTTGACATAACCATTACAAACACGATAAAATAAGAATTAGCCTAAAGGGTGTAGACGTGCACTTATTTTAAATTTATATTCGGCAATTGATTTTTACTTATATAGATCGATAAAATACAATTAAAAAAAATTAAAACATAACTTCAATTAGTCATTAAGAGTATAATTATACATATATATTTTCATGTTACTAAATTATTATTGTATCACGTTGGTTTTTCTAAAATTATTGGAGTTGTTGTGAGCAGACTTATTTTGATGAATATGATTTTTGTACCCTTCTATAGAATTGTTAGTTTTGTAACATTTCCTTTATGTTTAATAAATGATAATTAATACATATATAATTTAGAATTAAACTTTTCATAGACAGTACCAGAGATTTATAATTAAAAAATGGAAGGTTCTATATCTCCAAGCTATTAATCTCAGAGACTCGGTTCAAAGAACTTTTTATCGTGAATTAAATTGTCTATAAAGTTTTCTCTTGCTTTTTTCTCTGTAAGTGTAGTCAGTTACGGAATAATTAAGAATTAATATAAATTTTACATTTAAAAATCGAGGCTTTCTTAATAATTACAGTGTAGGTTCATCTTATATTTTAAATACATCAACTATTATGTAGGGGAAGATGTACCTTTATTCCGATAATTTAAATATATCGCCATATATCTATATATTAATACCTGAAGCCTAAACTTTGTATTCCGGAGTTCCGATCGAACCGTCGACTTGAGCGGTTGTCCGTTTTGCTGCGCGCGCTAAGTTCGATTTTAATACTCGTGATTTAGTGACGTCAGTTATTGTTTGTTTCGATCCGGCACACCTGCGCTTCACAGGTGCGCTGCACCTGCGTTCTTTTTCTTGGAACTGAGTGAGACCTTTCCTTGTATTTATTTATTGCTTTATCTATTTCTTGGTATATTTATTTATTTACTCTTTTGTTTATCTATTTATTTACGTATTTCTTTAATTCTTCAGTGATTTATTTTTAAATTTATTTTCTTTTTATTGTTTGTTTATTTAAGTAGTCTTATGTTATTTTTCCCCTGTCTCGCTCAGGTACTTATTTGCGTTGTTTTCCTATTTTGTTTAGTTTTAAACAGCTCCCTTTGATCCGGACTCGGGATAGTCCGTTAAATTCATTAAGGCGCGCCCCCCTGCCCCTCTGGCAGGGAGGTTTCACATGTCTTCCCCCGCCCCACTCCCCTCCTCAGGCCCCGGTATGGCCGCTGAACAAGAGATCAGTCTCTTAGAGACTGAGCTCATTAGCCTCCGCGGCTTCATAGCCGCTATCTGTCCTCGTCTCGTAGACGATTACGATGCGTACGCTGCAAAGCGTCGCACCGAGCTCCCTCATTCCTCGAAGCCCGCTCCCTCGATCTATGCCAAGATCGAGGCTTCCAACAACTTCCCAATCCCAGCCGATCGCGATAGCGATGACTCCGACTCCGACTCCGGCTCCGACATGGAGCAAGACCCTCCTGCTCAGCAGGATCCCCCTGCCGAGCAAGCCCCTCAGGCTGAGCAAGCCCCTGCTGCGGACGATGGCTTCACCACCGTCACGCACCGCAAACCGCGCAAGAAGCGCTCGAACTCCTCTTCCGATCCGGAGGACAAATTGCCCTCTAAAAAGATCGCAAACGTCGATGGCGCGAAAGTGCCAAAGGCGACACCAGCGCCCTCTAGACCCGACTCGCCCGTGGCTGCGGGTTCCGCAGTTTCGGGCAAGAAGCCCCGCCCACCGCCCCCCGTTACGATCCAAGACAAAGCGTCTTGGGTTGAGATTTCTAGCCTGCTGGAAACGGCAGGTATCCCTTACACCTCCGCCGTGAATACCGCTGTAGGTATTCAGGTGAAGGTAGCCACGTCCACCGCCCATCGCAACCTCACTCGTTTCCTTCGGGACAACCAGTGGGGCTATTTCACGCACTCTCTCGAAGAGGAGCGTAAACTACGGGTTGTGATCCGTAGAGTCCCCTCAGAACTCCCGACTGACGACATTTCAGACGACCTCAAGGAACAGAAGATTCCTGTTCGCGAGGTTCATCGTATGCGCTCTCCGCGCACCAGGGCTCCATATGATATGGTTCTCGTTGTCCTCGATCGCACCCCTCAGGGGAAAGCGATTTTTAATCTTACATCCCTTTGCGGCCTCTCCGGCGTCATAGTCGAGCCGCCGCGCAAAACGTCTGTGCCCTCGCAGTGTCACAACTGCCAGGTGTACGGACACTCCGCACGAAACTGTCGCCTGAAACCCAGGTGCGTTAAGTGCCTCGGCGACCACTCCACTAGGGAGTGTTCTCGCACGAAAGACGCCTCCGACCCTCCGAGCTGTGTTCTGTGCCGCGGCGTGGGCCATACCGCGAATTATCGCGGATGTCCCCGCGCCCCGCGCACAAAGCGCCCTCGATACCCCAGGCAGGCGTCGCCGTCTAAGACGGCCGCTGCCCCCGCCCGTCCTCGACCTCCGCCTCTCATGTCTCGAGAGGCCTTCCCGAACCTGCCGGGCACGTCTCGTGCACCGGCAGCGTCCGTACCCGCGACTAGTGCGCCCCCCCGCCCCTACCGGGCCCCTCAGGCCCCGTGGGCTCCTAAACCCGCGTCCCAGCACACTCCCAAACCTCCGGCGGCTAATCCTTCACAGGATGACCCCGCATACTCCTTTTCCCTATCGAGTATTGACTACGCAGGTCAACTACTCATTTTCCACGAGATCTCGGAGATCTCGGCGTACGAAGAGTGCTCTCGTAATCCGCTACTAGGTGCCGTCACGGCAATCCATAGATTTCCAGCCATCGCGGCTACACTACAACGGCTCGCGCGCGCAGCTGTTAAAAAATAAATAACTCAAATAAGATAGAGTAAATCGCGTATTTACGTCTATCTTCCCCTAAAAATAACCGTCAAACAATAATAATAATTTTTGTTATGTCTATTTTTAGACTTCGGTGCCGTCACCGTTAGTAAATTTAAATTCAATCTTATAAAATGCGTGTTGCGCCCACGCTTTTGTAATCGATCCCTATTAGCTCCCGCACACTTCGCGGTTCTCAATAATATCTCGAGCCTAGGTCGTCCCCGCGCGGAGCCCTCTTGATATTATTTTCGCGATACAGTGACTCACCTACATCACTTGAACAGACATATGAGATCATCTCTCTCACACACGTGCACATATATACACATGGTGGGAGGGTTTTGTTTTTTTTTTCCCCCATCGAACTGAATCGAATAGTTTAAGTTCGTTTCAATCCGATATACACGTATTCATTTGTGAATCATGCAATTTCGATTGTATGGTTCACAAATGTATATATGTATGAATAGCTTAGAATAGTTAGCTAGGACAGACGCGTCTTTTTCCAGGTAACAGCCCAAGCCGAGGTGTGCGTGCACCCTTGTGTATGTTACCCAAAACCAAAATCGGCTGAGTGCCCTAAGCGCTTGGCCTTAGTAGTCCGGTGAAGCTGTAAAGACCTTGCCAGGTCAATAGCAAAGTCAGTTCGAAAAAAAAAAAAAAAAAAAACCACGTACGTTATAAACGTAATTCGAATAATCGACATTTTACACCCACACATAAATGATATTTCAACAATGATATTCAAGGAAAGTTGCGTTTCCTGCATTTGTATTCCTTTTTAACGGATTTGGGCGAACGGATGAACGTGAAATTTGGCATAGTTAAAGTTTATATGGAGGAGAAGTGCAGAAAGCTATTTATTTAATATAAAATGCATTAGAAGTACATTAAATTAATTAAAATATGCATTACTCACACTACTGCTTCAATTTTACACAACATATAAACACATGTAAATAAAAAAGACATTTTGACATCTGTCAATAAAGGACTTCAAAAAAGGTTGTGAAGGAGGTTGCTATGCTGGACTGTATGTATTATTTTACTCTTACGTTCCAATTACCCTTTTTCATTCTACATTCTACAATGATATTATAACAATATCCTTTGACAAAAGAACCCTAATAAAATTCAAATTTAAAAAAATCAATGAACTATGGTCGAATGTCGACCTCTGGGCGCCCACTAGTATTAATTAATGTTCAATCATCGTTCAATACATTACAGGCTAAACAGGGGAATTGTCATGAATCACTGTTTTTCTTATTATAGAACTAAAAATAATTTGTCGTGATAGGATAGCTTTTGGATCACTACTAGTTTATCATATGCTATATATAGGAGGTGCAGAAACTAAACACGCTCTTAATACTTACACCAGTGTGGGATTAATCTTAAATATAACAAGTTTTCATAAATCACCTGCGAAATGCGAAATTTAGTTAACAGTTATATAATTATATTAAAGTATCTGTAATTTCGATGCCTATTACCAGTAGATTATTATTTCGAATTGAAGTTAATAGTCGGGTTCCGTAATTCAACCGTTTACACTACAATAAATTTCATTAATGAACGAAATAATTATTCCGAGCCTCTCATCTAGTACATAAGTATTCAAGCTATACTATCCGCGCCGGGCTGGCATAAGCACTATTGAAGCTCAGCAAATACCTAACTCTCTTTTAATCGTATTATTGCTATTTAAATAATTCAGCACTCTACCGAAAGGCAATTGACCGAGCTCTTTCTACGATCTGGATTTATAGAAGTAGAACTAATTGAAAATAATTGTAGTAGTTCCCCTTCCTATTTTTCTTTACATTATTCGATCCTTGAAAATACCGGTCATATTTCAAAACATTTCAAGTTCTTTAATCGTATAGTTGTTATTTTATGATGTCGTAAAATAAAGTTCATAATTTCATAGAAAGGTTTTATATGATTTCTAAAAGCTTTAAGTTCAAGACAAGTAAGAATATTCTTTGTTTAAATAGTCTTTAAATGGATAGCCGTTATCAAAAATTCTAGGCTTTTTTGGTTTATTTTATTTTACATATACGGAAATATGAATAGACTTTTTAAAGAATTTATAACTAGTATCTTTGGTATAGTTTAAACTACTCTAAAACTCCATGAGAATCGGAAAAGTAAATTTGCGTAATTTCTTCACAACAAAGAAAAAAAGAGAAAAATCATAGAGTCGTCCATGAATTATTATACGTGCCTTATTTCCTTTGTCCATTATTTATTAGGTAAATATTTTCTCTACGTTGTCACAGTAAAGTTGCGATTGAATTTTTATATACAGACAAGTTAATTACTCACACTGTATGATCGACGGTAAATGTTCCAAGCGATACCCGAGAGACCTGATTGCTGACACCGTCACATGCGATGACGGTTACCCATAGTATCTTCGGCGATTAGGTGTGGACAATGGCGATCGATAGTTGTGAAGGACAAGAAGTTCATATGAACAATTGTCAGATTATGCCACACTCGCCAATATTGATCACAGCTTTTGTGGCGCTTATGAACGTAGAGTACTGTAACTTCGTCAAATAGATCAGGTACATGTGTAAATATGTAACCTACGGTTTTTGTAGGTAGTAGAGTCTCGCTGAAGCCATTACTGGTTTCAGTATGAATGGGTCGGGTCCCCTGAGGTAGAACCAACCCTCAGACAGAAAACTGACGTGAAATAACAGTGCGTTGCGATTCGTTCGGTCAGTGAGAGCTCCGGCAGCCCACCCATTTTTCTCTTCCCCCAAACACAGGCTGCCAATGGACTTGCGACTATGAACGGTGGTGATCACTTAACATCAGGTGACCCACCTATTCGTTTGCTTCCTATGACATAAAAAAAGTCCAAGTTAATTCCGCAAACTTTTAACAGTGTAAACCCAAAACATCTGAAGCAAATAAATACCTTTGGATATTCTTCCACTGGTGATCCTTCTTTCCGACATTGAGATAATCTCGATGTTGTGCAGTATGATATTAAGTGATCACCACCGTCCATGGACACTTGCAACACCAGGGGAGTCGCAAGTGTGTTGCCAGCCTGTGTTGAGGGGGAGAGCAAGCACTGTTACTTCACGTCGGTTTTCTGTGAGAAGGTGGGTTCTACCCCGGGCGAGCCGACCCATTCATGCTGAAACCAGTAATAACTTCAGTTTGGCTCTACCACCTATATAAACTTTGCCTGTTTTCCGCGTGGACAATTATAAGTCGCGTGTTCGCGCGTCGGAAGGCCATCATATTTGGATCCATCTATTTACGCACCGTAGAAGTAAACAAAAAATATATTTTTTTAAATATAAATTTTGGGGTTTAAGGGGTATCGAATAACATCATAAGACTTGAGACACCCTAGCCAACCTCACTTGCACGTGGTGCACCCTGCTGAATAATGAACGAGGCAATGGCGAAAGCGGGGTGGTAGGGTTTTACAACCCGACTGGGTCGTAACCATGGTGGTATATGGCGAAAAAGCCCGTCATAGTGATTCGTTTCTGCGGGTCGCGTTTCGGGATCAGCCTATGCATATCCAGCTTTTCGCAGGCCGGCATGACAGCGGCAACCGGCGATGAATAGCGTGTCATTCGGTGGTTGCCATTGTTTTTAGATTGTACTGTGCATCAGGCATAGTGCAGTCATTTTGCCGTGCTACAATAAAAAAATAATTAAAAAATAATAATAATTTATCAAAATGCTTTAAATTGATTAACTGTCCTTATATTTTATGTTCATAAAATACATTGAAACGATTTGAACTGTAAGTAAAACTCATTTAATAACCAATGGAATTTAAAGTTTATAAGTTATAGCCAGTATTTCCATGAATTGAAGTTGGAAGATTGATTAGGGATAAATTATAGCAAAAAAATAATTCTATCCGGTCAAGCTGTTTTTGAGTTTTACCGAGACTAAGAAACAGCAATTCATCTTCATATATACAGTCAAACATGAGTGAGTGAGAATTGAATAAGCGAGAAAACTTTATAAGTGAGAAAAATGGCCAAGTCCCGTCATTTTAACCCTCTAAAACTTCCAAGTTAAAAACAGAGCCTTTATAAGAGGTAATCTCTTTTCCTCACGGACTTCTATAATTGAGACTGCTACTTGTCACTACCTTTACAAGCGATAGTAGAGTGATTCTTAAATTTAAAATAAACTGCCCTACACGTATTTTATTTGGAAGTGTTGTTGATAAAATAATATTTGATAAAACTTAGAAACTAGAAAAACATTCAAAATTGTAAAAACAGAAATACAGAAGAAATAAGCGGATTTGTTTAAGTAAATATTAGTGTATTTTTTTTCTTCTTTTGCAACCATCTATGTCTATATATACCTTTACATTACGTACATATTTATCATTGCATATTTGCTGTATTTTTTTAACCTCTATAAACGAGAAAAGTCACTCCCATAATCTATAAGCAAAAAGAGATTGCGGTCCTTTGAACTCTCGCTTATACAGGTTTGACTGTATATAGATAAATTGTAGGCGATACAGTCTGTCTACGTACAGTACGATCTAGTCTGAATTAAAAATGTGCTAAAAGTTTTTGTAGGTTTATGCCTCACCTTCAATAATACAAAGTGGTGTAAAAAACAATTAAAGAATGTATATTACTTTTCCTTGGAAATCGATGGTACTTTCCATAACTCATACCTATCTAATTTGTAAGCTCAAATAGTAATGGTGGCGTTACAGTTAAATTAATTTACAAATCTGCGAACCAATTGTCTAGAGCAGCCATACTCAACCTACGGCCCGCCGGGTCTTTGTAGTTGGCCCACCCGATTATACTTTATTTTCCATTATTTTAAATTTCGTACCCATCAGAAAATCTATGAGCACGCTGAGTAAATTAAATAGAGAACCAGACCGCAATACGTTCCTTATATAAGGGTTATACCAAGTTTGTTTTATTGGAAAACCATTTTTCACTACATTAATACGTTCTTAATTTGAAATTACCTTTTTTAATTTAATACCTAAATATTTGTATAGCGGCCCGTGACATCATTAGTGAAACGTGTTTTTTTTTTAACTTTATTTTTGGCAACCAATCTTTTAGATTATTACTGCCATTGTCAAGTAGTTAATAGTATTTCAAGTTGTTCTTTTATCCTATTTTGGCAACCAGTCTTCTAGTAGACCATCACTGCCATTGTCAAGTGAGTATCGATATTACAAGTTTCTTGATATAATTTCAATGAACTAACAAGATGGTGGCCAACTTGTTAGAACTTTCCATGGAATTTTTGTGGCATCTCAGAATTCATGGTCCGTGGTATTATTTTCCATTCACTTCACTTATGCACAATAAACAAACTATATTACATAAAACACCACCAATTTTACACAATATAGAGTCAAGTAACACATGATTATGAATAAAAAATAAAATCCACTACATGACAGACCAAGATCCCGCCAAAAAACCAGAAACGTATTAGGGGTCGTTTAAAAAAAAAAGGTTGAGTACCACTGGTATATAGGGTAACATCCAATACTATTAAAGGATCGATACTTGTATATAATCGATTTCTGTGTAAGTGCTTTAAGGATTTAGACAAAATTTTGAATTTGTATAACGTTTAATTTCCAACGTACTCTAAATAAATGTAATTCCTGTTTTTCTTTGCGAATAACCTACCTAAGAATATAATACTAATGAAAAAAGAACTACAGTCCCTGGCCACATTATTAGACGCACCGTTGTTTTTTTTTTACAAATAATTGTTTTCGACGAAGTTTATAAACAGTTGTGTTATATTTAAAGGTTGATTAGTATTTATTTAATGAACTTTTATTCAAGAGATGAATTTGAATTGAAATTGAATTGAATTGAAATTTGAATGAATTTATCTATGAAAAGAGAAGTGACTAAAGTGGTGATTACAAACAAAACTCAGCTCCTAGAAAATATTATTCATGTTTGGAATCATCATCCTCAAATGCAGAACACGGTACAGTCTTGCACTGATGGCATGCCACGCAGAATTAAAGCTCTCATAGCTCTCAACAAAATATTAAGTTTTCATTACATTTTCTTCATTTTTGTTCGAGAGTTAATAAATACATATTTTTTCTATAATGACGATGTTTTATTAGTTTTACAGATACTTACGTTATTAATAATATAGTAAACTAGCTGACCCGTGCGACTTCGTCTGCACCAAAACGGTTATCACCGGTTTCAATTATATTTTTAAACCTAAAACCCGATTGCAGCCACACCTACAGTTTCCAATCGTAAATCCAAACTATCAAGGGGCTCACTCAAACATTTACCCAGATGGTATGTGATAAATCTTTTAAAATAAGCCTACAACCCGTTCGTAGCGTCATCTACGGGGTTCAATTAAGATAAAAACTAACCTACAAATATTGGCGGTAACGTAAAAAAATAACTTGAGGGGTCTATGGACCCCAGTTGGAACCTAATTACTTTCCCTTTTTTCTAGACGTTTACTATACAGTCAGTATAGTTTACATTATAAAACATCAAGTTGATAGAGTTCAATTGTAAATTAAACGATAAAAATATTTATAAAATAAATAATAATAAATAAAACACTGAATGATCTGGGATAGTCAAGTTAATA
>MU158704.1:127508-140556 GCA_015888305.1 Antheraea pernyi
TGCTCACGGTCCCTCTCCGCCGCCTCCTTCTGCGAGACGACTTCCTCGCAGAAGGAGGCCATTGCATTCCAGTTATCCTCACTACCGAGCATGGCCGCAACCACGCTCGGCAGTGACAGATCTTGCCCTACCGCCGCAGCCAGAGTGCGACGTTGCTCCTCCCATGCAGCACACTCAGACAGAGTGTGCTGCGCGGTGTCCGGGTCAACGCCGCACTGATGGCATACGGCGGTCGGCTCCCTGCGTGCTATCCGGTGCAAGTACCAACCGAAGCACCCGTGCCCGGTCAGCACCTGCACCAGACGGAACGTCAGGGAGCCCCCCGTCCTCTGATACGTATGCCATCAGTGCGGCGTTGACCCGGACACCGCGCAGCACACTCTGTCTGAGTGTGCTGCGTGGGAGGAGCAATGTCGCACTCTGGCTGCGGCGGTAGGGCAAGACCTCTCACTGCCGAGTGTGGTTGCGGCCATGCTCGGTAGTGAGGATAACTGGAACGCAATGGCCTCCTTCTGTGAGGAAGTAGTCTCGCAGAAGGAGGTGGCGGAGAGGGTCCGTGAGCAAGACCCTCAAAGAGGCCGTCTCCGCTAACGGAGGACTGGCAGGAGGAGGCATCAGTTTGATCGCCTCCTCCCACTGTAACCGGACCAGGGAAGATGGGTCGGGGGGCCCATCTTCCCATTGCACAGGTCCGGCGGACGGAGGAGATGGCCGGTGTGTACACGGCTGTCTCCCAACAAGACGGAGCCTGGCGGCGGCGCTTTTGCTGCTGGGCCAACCGCTGTGGCGGCACGATGAAGTCTATAGAGATCTCGTGCCGCCCCAACTAGAGCGGACGACGTACACCGTGGGGTTTTAGTCCGTGCGAGTCGGATATAACCCACCCTCTCCCCTCTCCAAGGGTGGTGTATCCATAAGGGATTTCCCCATGATAAAAAAAAAAGAAAAACTAATACTAAATCTGTTGTATTAAATGACATCATCAATTTCACTTTAACATTTTGTTTGAACTTTAATTCGATACATAATAAGTGTCCAAAGTATGCAACGCGATGAACTTAGGAAAAGATAGAACTTTTTTGAAAGCGGCTATTCTCTCACTTTATTGTCTTAAGAATGACTTAAAAACTGCTAAACTAAGATGCATCCGTCAGTCCGCCCAGTAGCGAATGAGCTTATGTTTATGTTTTACTTGAAAGGAATCTTTTTTTATTTATAGTTGCACGGCATAATTACTGCACTGTGCCTGATGGTAAGCACAGTACAATCCAAAAACAATGGCGACCAACGAGTCACACTATCCATCGCCGGTCGCCACTGTCATGCCGGCCTGGGAAATGCTGGATATGTTTAGGCTGATCCCGAAACGGGTCCCGCAAAAGCGAATCACTATGACGGGCTTTTTCGCTATATACATGGTGGTTGCGAACCAGTCGGGCTGTAAAACTCTACCTACACCTGCTTTCGCCATTGCCTCGTTCGTTATTCAGCAGGGTGCTCCACGTGCAGGTGAGGTTGGCTTGGATGTATCAAATCTTAGATGTTATTTGACACCCCTTACACCCCGTTTCTTTCAATCTCATTTCTTTAGAAAATGTTTTTCATTAACTTCCATTACTCGTAGAGTCACTTCCTGTAGTTATTTAGTATTTTTGTATGAATACATATTTTATACATAGTATAAATACAGTTTTGAAGTGCCTGCTATCTATTTGAAATGTCTGAAAAGGGTAAACCGATTTTGACATGATTCTTACCGGCAAATAAGACAGACGGGCAACTTTTCAGATAAGATAATCTAGAGTACATATAATAGTAATTTCCGATTGGGACTTGGCAGTAATGTAAGAATTATACTATGGTAATAGGTGTACTGGAGTCAGTTAGTAATAAAAAAATAATTAAAAAACAATATACATACAAACAAAGAAAGTAGATCGCATGAGCCAAATCACGTGATTTTTTTCCTAATACTGTGGTGTTCAAATGTAGTTAGTTAAATTATAGTGACAATATTAGAAACCGAATGCTTTTTTAGATAACCGGTAGTTAACACCAATTTTATATTTAACTTGTATTCTGCAAATACAATAGGTATTAGAAAGGATTTGGGCAACGTTGGTTCAAATCATTGCCTAACAAGTGTTCATCGATTGCATTTAAGCGAGCATGTCTGTTTACAAAGTAAAACTTTTTTACCGTTACAATATCAACATAAAAGTAAATAAATATTGCATTATCAATGAAGAAATGTCATGACACGTTTTGATCACTACTTTGGATGTATGTACCTTCATGTGCCCTTTTTACCTCAAGTCCAATCTTTTTTTTTTATATAGGGGAAAATATTACATGGACACGCCTCGCACTGCCTGGGGACAGAACCCTGTGCCGCCTTTGCACGTATGTGATCCAGGACTGAGCCTTGGCGGTAAGCACGTGCTCCTCCAAGCCATGGTCACGCTTGGGTCACCGTGGATGGTCGAACGGGGGACCCACGCCTCGAGAGAGAACATTCCTCCCTCCTGGTTCCTATTGAAGCGGTCTTCATTACGTGGCTACGAATACCCCGCGTCCGTAACCTGAAGGCTACTCATGGAGTCATTTGATGAGGTGCGATTGCACCTCTCCTTCGCCTGCGGCCGACTCTCCTGCGTCGTATCGCCGGGGTATCTGGCTGTCTTTCCCTTCAGCTTCCTCTTTTTGTTGCAGAACGCTTTCACAAAATGCGAGTAATGCATTCCATGACTTCTTGATGTCAACCATGGACCTAACCAAGGCCAGCAGCGAGAGCTCATTCCCCACTACCGCCACTAACTCACTACGCTCCGCAGACCATGCCGGGATCTCAAGTCCAAACATTTTTTTTTTAACGTGTATAGTGTAACCATCATAGACTGTCAGGGCCCCGGAGGTGGGCCTGAGCTGAGTCTACCGCCAACTGCGTGCTGGGACACAGCTGCCGGTGCCTTTCGGCGACTTTAACCGACTAAAACTCCACGACAACCTACCCCGCACTGTGGGAGTGTCGCGGGACAGCGCAAGCATGCTCCGCTACACCCCCGGCGGCAGGCGTTTCCCACGTCGCACCCGGCGGAGGCAGTCCAGTTGCGAGACTGCTTCCCAGTCCGCCAAACCCGTGCAATGGGAGGTCAGGGCCCCCGCCCCTTCCCCCCTGGGTTCGGCCGGTAGAAGAGAGGTAAACACCTCCGTCGTCGCCCCGCCAATGATTTTTTATCGAGGTTTACTCCTCCTCCGCCTTAGTCACCCAAACGTCCCCTCCAGCCTACGCTAACCCAAAGTCCAACCTAACCTAATTAACCTAACCTATCCCGTTATTATTGAAGGGAATATAAACATTATAAAGGATATATCTATATATATCTATAAAGGATATATATCTATATTTAGTTAGACAGAAACAAAACAGTTAATTACATCTTCATCTTCTATATTTCTCAATCGATTTTCTTTTTTTTTGTTTGATTACTAGTTATTAATAGGCTTTAGTGTCAACAATAAGTAAAGATTGGACAAGTTTGTTTTTTATTATGAAAATTAAAAAAAATTGTATTATAGTCGAATTTCGACTACTAGGCGATCGCTAATAAGCTCCTGAGTAGCTTCTAATCATTTTTTTATTTTACTTTTTATACTCTTGGTCCTTATTTAAAAAAGATTATCACGATAGGATCGTTTAATATACAGTTATAAAAGTTTTACGGTTTAAGCACTGCGCGTTTAGCGATGTATGTTTTTTTGCTCGAAGTAGTGGGGCAAGCGGTGTTGTATTTATGTTTTTCCCCTCTACATAAGGTATATTGCTATTAAGATCACGAACAATACAGACGGAATCGTGGGTATCAGCTGGGTTTTTTTATGCTTGTTTACCTTTGTGTTTCTACAAAGGCGCTACTGGTCAATGTATTCGTTTTATCACATTTCCAAATATTACAAGTATTCTTTTATAAATAATAACATTATAAGTATAATATTTAATACCTCCTGTGTAGGTGTTCAGAGTGTATTTTCTGTGCATAAAGTTGTCTGGGAACTTTTAGCAACTGGGGTTGAGATCAGACTTCAAAGTAATAGTTATTTCCGATTAGAAATTTCGCTTGCAGTTATACAATTTTCTATTGAAGCAGAACCAATAACCGTTAAGAAACAGTATACTTTATAATTAATTATAAAATATATTATCTTGATAACCTTTGTTTATACGATACGACTATAAGTTTATTTTATTTTATTGGTAATCTCAACAAAATCGTAATCTAAAACAAATATTTTGGATCTCTAGGTAAAAGCTCCAGACCGTTTCAAATAATTAACACTATTACGGATACTCAAAAAAAAATATATATCTACAAAAGTGCGAGGCCACTGGTTATTAAATCGAGCATGTCAGATATTACCTAACACGGGAAAGAGCAACATGATCATTAAAATGAATTTGCACCTAACAGTAACTCTAACCGAAAACTATTAGGAGCAGCAATTACATTGAATCCATTAATATAATTAACAAATTAACTCCTGAAACTGACATCCAACATGAGACAATTAACTAATAGTAATTTTCGTACAAAATTAATGTTAATCTAGTACAATAATTATGAGATCAATATGAACCTTGCAAATTCAGTGAAATCTGTTTTTCTTCTATAATAATATAAATTATTATATTTTCTATCGCATGCCTGAAAAGCTTAATTCTTTTGAAGAAGACAATTTAATATCTTCAATATTAATTTATTAAACATCAAAAACCCTTTAACAATTAAATCATAGCCAATATTGTCTCATACTACGGGTAACAAAAATATATACTACACTTTACAGAATCTATGCACATATCTTATATTAAATAGGAATTTGACCTAAGATGATATCATGCTAAGTCTAAAGGGGCAATTTCAATTTCAGCTGCCAAAACACATATAAACCAGCTTGGCGGTGAATTCGTAGCTTGAAGGTAGTAGGAGAAAGCGGGGCTAGAAGTTTCGCCGGTAAGTTGTTCCGACAGCAATAATGCATGTGAAGTGTGTCTGAAATTGTCTGATGAGGTGCCACTGTGTCAGCCATTTTAGACACTCCCACGATGACAGTTAAGTTGCTGTGTGCACAGGGTATCAAATCATGTAGTCTGATGAAGTTGTAAGTAGTCCGGTGAAGCTGTAAGTAGTCCGGGGAAGCTGTAAAAGTCCTTGCCATGTCAAAATACAAACATAAGTTAAAGAGAGATAAAACCTCCAAAACACAATCGTGTCAAGCTGCAAATACTGGAATCGAGAAGGGAAAACCTTTCGATCAACAATAACTAGATATACTACCAGATTAGGCCTCCCTCGGCAGCGGCTCAAGGCTAGGTCCGTCCCTCGGCGTGGAGCCCTTGAGTACGCTGCTCGCGCGATACAGTGGCACAAAATCTTACATCACTGCGACAACATTACACGTATCACCTCCACACACGTGCACGCATACACGCTTACACATGCAAGTGGAAGGGTTTTATTTTTTCCCTTATCAAACTGAAATAGTTTAGAAAATTATCCGATACGAAATATATAAGAGTTGCTGAAGTATGTATGCCTGGTACACATATATGTTTCAACAACTCATATATGTATGAATAGTTAGTTTAGTTTAGGTTAACTAGTTAGCGAATTGCATGTATCAGGCAACAGCCCAAGCCGAGGTGTGCCGTGCACCCTTGAGCTAGTTGTGAAATAAAATCGGCTGAGTGCCTTAAGCGCTCGCCTTAGTAGTCCGGTGAAGTTGTTAAGACCTTGTTAGGTAAATAGCAAAGTAAGTTCGAAAAAAAAAACTAGAAATCGGGTCGGCGCGAAAAATACGACTCGGTAAATAACAGCTCACTTGAAATGTGAGCTTTTATTTTGTTTAGTTTGTTTGAAACACAGCCAACGTGTTTAACGTTTCACAATGCCGCAGTGTATTAAAAAAATGCAAAAATAATATTACAAAGGCTATAAACATCTTTACAATATTTGCACATGTTGAATATCCTACGCTTCTTTCTCATAGTGAAACTTATAACCCCGCTCTCCCTTAGTTAATATTTTATCTCGTTGTTTTCCTTCGCCGTAACCTCAGATTCATTATAATATTCAAAACCACATCGATGCCCGAACATGCTATCTCTGAGCCGTTACCTAAAATATACGGTTATGATAGTTCACTGGTTAGCGCGTTCGGTTACCGAATCGATCGACGTAGGTTCGAATCCATGCGAATGAGCAGAGGCGTAATGAAACCTTAGGCATTCTTAGGCCACCTTATGCTTTTTTTTGCTGCCGGGCCAACCGCTTGGGCGGCACGATGAAGTCTGTAGAGATCTCGTTTCTCCCCTACTATAGCGGCGGATGTACACCGTGGGATTTTTAGTCCGTGCGAGTCGGAAGGCCATAACCCACTCTCTCCCCGGGAGGGATAGCTAGACAGGTTTAGAAATATCCCTCCCGGGGAGAGAGTGGGTTATGGCCTTCCGACTCGCACGGACTAAAAATCCCACGGTGTACATCCGCCGCTATAGTAGGGGAGAAACGAGATCTCTACAGACTTCATCGTGCCGCCCAAGCGGTTGGCCCGGCAGCAAAAAAAAGCATAAGGTGGCCTAAGAATGCCTAAGGTTTCATTACGCCTCTGCTCATTCGCATGGATTCGAACCTACGTCGATCGATTCGGTAACCGAACGCGCTAACCAGTGAACTATCATAACCGTATATTTTAGGTAACGGCTCAGAGATAGCATGTTCGGGCATCGATGTGGTTTTGAATATTATAATGAATCTGAGGTTACGGCGAAGGAAAACAACGAGATAAAATATTAACTAAGGGAGAGCGGGGTTATAAGTTTCACTATGAGAAAGAAGCGTAGGATATTCAACATGTGCAAATATTGTAAAGATGTTTATAGCCTTTGTAATATTATTTTTGCATTTTTTTAATACACTGCGGCATTGTGAAACGTTAAACACGTTGGCTGTGTTTCAAACAAACTAAACAAAATAAAAGCTCACATTTCAAGTGAGCTGTTATTTACCGAGTCGTATTTTTCGCGCCGACCCGATTTCTAGTTTTTTTTTTCGAACTTACTTTGCTATTTACCTAACAAGGTCTTAACAACTTCACCGGACTACTAAGGCGAGCGCTTAAGGCACTCAGCCGATTTTATTTCACAACTAGCTCAAGGGTGCACGGCACACCTCGGCTTGGGCTGTTGCCTGATACATGCAATTCGCTAACTAGTTAACCTAAACTAAACTAACTATTCATACATATATGAGTTGTTGAAACATATATGTGTACCAGGCATACATACTTCAGCAACTCTTATATATTTCGTATCGGATAATTTTCTAAACTATTTCAGTTTGATAAGGGAAAAAATAAAACCCTTCCACTTGCATGTGTAAGCGTGTATGCGTGCACGTGTGTGGAGGTGATACGTGTAATGTTGTCGCAGTGATGTAAGATTTTGTGCCACTGTATCGCGCGAGCAGCGTACTCAAGGGCTCCACGCCGAGGGACGGACCTAGCCTTGAGCCGCTGCCGAGGGAGGCCTAATCTGGTAGTATATCTAGTTATTGTTGATCGAAAGGTTTTCCCTTCTCGATTCCAGTATTTGCAGCTTGACACGATTGTGTTTTGGAGGTTTTATCTCTCTTTAACTTATGTTTGTATTTTGACATGGCAAGGACTTTTACAGCTTCCCCGGACTACTTACAGCTTCACCGGACTACTTACAACTTCATCAGACTACATGATTTGATACCCTGTGCACACAGCAACTTAACTGTCATCGTGGGAGTGTCTAAAATGGCTGACACAGTGGCACCTCATCAGACAATTTCAGACACACTTCACATGCATTATTGCTGTCGGAACAACTTACCGGCGAAACTTCTAGCCCCGCTTTCTCCTACTACCTTCAAGCTACGAATTCACCGCCAAGCTGGTTTATATGTGTTTTGGCAGCTGAAATTGAAATTGCCCCTTTAGACTTAGCATGATATCATCTTAGGTCAAATTCCTATTTAATATAAGATATGTGCATAGATTCTGTAAAGTGTAGTATATATTTTTGTTACCCGTAGTATGAGACAATATTGGCTATGATTTAATTGTCTCGGCGTGGAGCCCTTGAGTACGCTGCTCGCGCGATACAGTGGCACAAAATCTTACATCACTGCGACAACATTACACGTATCACCTCCACACACGTGCACGCATACACGCTTACACATGCAAGTGGAAGGGTTTTATTTTTTCCCTTATCAAACTGAAATAGTTTAGAAAATTATCCGATACGAAATATATAAGAGTTGCTGAAGTATGTATGCCTGGTACACATATATGTTTCAACAACTCATATATGTATGAATAGTTAGTTTAGTTTAGGTTAACTAGTTAGCGAATTGCATGTATCAGGCAACAGCCCAAGCCGAGGTGTGCCGTGCACCCTTGAGCTAGTTGTGAAATAAAATCGGCTGAGTGCCTTAAGCGCTCGCCTTAGTAGTCCGGTGAAGTTGTTAAGACCTTGTTAGGTAAATAGCAAAGTAAGTTCGAAAAAAAAAACTAGAAATCGGGTCGGCGCGAAAAATACGACTCGGTAAATAACAGCTCACTTGAAATGTGAGCTTTTATTTTGTTTAGTTTGTTTGAAACACAGCCAACGTGTTTAACGTTTCACAATGCCGCAGTGTATTAAAAAAATGCAAAAATAATATTACAAAGGCTATAAACATCTTTACAATATTTGCACATGTTGAATATCCTACGCTTCTTTCTCATAGTGAAACTTATAACCCCGCTCTCCCTTAGTTAATATTTTATCTCGTTGTTTTCCTTCGCCGTAACCTCAGATTCATTATAATATTCAAAACCACATCGATGCCCGAACATGCTATCTCTGAGCCGTTACCTAAAATATACGGTTATGATAGTTCACTGGTTAGCGCGTTCGGTTACCGAATCGATCGACGTAGGTTCGAATCCATGCGAATGAGCAGAGGCGTAATGAAACCTTAGGCATTCTTAGGCCACCTTATGCTTTTTTTTGCTGCCGGGCCAACCGCTTGGGCGGCACGATGAAGTCTGTAGAGATCTCGTTTCTCCCCTACTATAGCGGCGGATGTACACCGTGGGATTTTTAGTCCGTGCGAGTCGGAAGGCCATAACCCACTCTCTCCCCGGGAGGGATATTTCTAAACCTGTCTAGCTAAACAATACAATATACTGAATAATTGTATCGGCACCTATGTGTGTGTTTCAATAGCTGCACTAAGTCCAGAATTAGCATCTAAGATTGTGGTCAAATGGTAAAGCCTAAGCATTAAAGGTAAAGCAATAGAAAAAATACAATAAAACATAGATTAATCTATAATAGGATATAACGATAGAATAAATCTTACTATTTGATTTTACAATTTTATAATACATCTAAATTATACTTAATAGAGCTACTACATACGACAAAGACAAACGACGAGAGCTGGCAATTATAAAAATGCCATTGTATTAAAACGGACAATATACACAGTTGAATAAAAGAAAAAACAAGCTTTGTCCCAGAATGTTTACCTTGCAAAGAAGAAACTAAGCTACGATGCTTTTTCATTTAGCTCTTGTAAAAATATTAATTTGGTATTTTAAATAACAAAATATTGAAATAATAAAAGAGATAGTGGTGTGTAACCAGCCTTTGGTACAACTATTAAAATAACATAATATATATTTAAATGCAGCAAACTTTATTAAATCATTGAAATTACTAAATAAAAAATACATATGTCAACCAGTCCGTGAATAGTCGAATTCTCTATCTTTTCAAACCGTTCCAAACATAAACTCATAGTTTATAAGTAATAAAATAACTAAATACTTTTTACATCAGTACACTACAGATAGAATAGAATTGTCAGCTGTAAAACACATGACCTTAATTTTAACCGTATTTAACACTTACATATTTAGGTTTGTAAAATTTATTATATACGGGAAAGCACTGTGCTCACCTCAATCTGTATACGAGTATATCAACAATTATTACTTTTCTCAATACAAATAAGTATTATTTCACCAAAAAATAAATAAATATGAATAGACCTAAAATAAACAAATCGATAATTTTAATTTGATCACTTATGTACTTTGGTATATTACAATTTGTGCGACTAAAGGAAAAATATAGTTCTAGAAACCTATACGGATCCCGAAAATATCAAATAAACATACATAAGTTTCTACGTAACTACAACTACAAAATACAGAACACCGATTGATAAATAGTAAGCAATATATTATTTACTCCAGAACTTCAACCCCTAGACATAACATTGCTTGTCTACGACGTCCGCGGTTAACAGCTAGTGTAATTTAAAGTAGCCTAAGTAACCCTCTGTAATTTTTGCTATCTGTCAGTGAAATTTCCGTCTAAATCGGTCCAGCCGTTTCGAAGATTACCCGGAACAAACTGACAGACAGACAAACCGACATTTTTTTTAAATATTGCATTTTTGTTATCAGTTGCGTGTATACTTTCACACCCAATCAGTAAAAATGTTATTTTGACATTACATACAGACACTTCCCGCACGCGTTTTTTAAAATCGTATTAAAGAATTATAGAATTGTGAGACTATGTACAATTACAGAAACGCTCTTTAAAGACAATTGTAAGTACGACGTTCACGCCACTAAAAGTAAAATATAACGTGTACAGTAGATATATAAATACAAAAAGCGTGCCAAATGAGGTTTGCCATCAGCAACACATTTGGAACCTTAACCCACAATATAACTATCTCAGTGCTCACTTACACTGTATAAAGAACTAACGAAACAATAACTTAAAATATTATTATTAAGATTTACATTTACATTAATTTAATATACATTGCCATTATTATAATTAAGATTTTGTGACTATACAAAAAATAAACGCTTGTCTGTTCCGCAACAAATTGTATTATGGAACACTTTACGTAATACGTTTATAATCTTTTTAGGAAGACCTCTATATCATTAATGTTATTAATAATTATAATGTCGAATTGTAAACAATAAGCCGATAATTATTTCTGTCATTAAAAATAAAGAATAAGTTATCGCTATCTACCAGTGAAAATCCCGTGAACATCGATGTAACCGTTTTGGAGATAGCATTGCGGGGGAAACCACGGTTAACAGCTAGTATAAACTAAAATTACTTCAATTACTTTTTATAACATCAGCTATCTGTCAGTGAAAGTTATCTGAAGATCGATCGAATCGTTTTGGAAATAGCATTGCGGGCGAAGTCACGGTTAACAGCTAGTATAAACTAAAATTATCTAAATTACTTTTTATAAGATCAGCTATCTGCCAGTGAAAGTTTCGTGAAGATCGGTTGAACTGTTTTGAAGATAGTACAGCGGGCGAAGCCACGGTTAACAGCTAGTCTACATTAAAATAGACTAAATTACTTGATTAGTATTAATGATGTCCGCTATCTGCTGGTGAAAGTTTGGTGAAAATCGGTCCAATCGTTTTCGAGATAGCATTTCAGACGAAGCCGCGGTTAATACCTAATGTAATTTAGAGTAGCCTAAGAAACCCGCTGTAATTTCTGCTATGTGTCAGTAACATTCCTGTCAAAATCGGTCCAGCAGTTTCAGAGATTACCCGGAATAAACAGACAGACAGACAGACAGACAAAAATTTTCAAAATTGAATTTTTGTTATCAGAAGCGTGTATACATTCATACCTAATCAGTCAACATTTTTTATTTTGATATTACATACAGACACTTCATATTTATTATATGTATAGAAGAAGATATAGAAGAAGATTTAAATTCTTTCTAGATTATATAATGACCTAAAAATGGACGAAGAACATATTCGTTGACTCTAAATCCAAGCATGAGAATGAAAACTACAGCGACTTTGAAAAGTTCAACGATAAAGAAATGCTATAGAGCAGTAAGATAGTTCTGAAAACAAGGAGGCAATTCAATAAACTTCTAGTAACTACACTAGCTAAGCAAAGATATCTTAGCTATGTATTAAACATACAATATCAGAAGAGGTACTAGCAGATGAGCTATGATGATATGGTATAGTAATTAATGGAACGGGAATAAATTTAACATAGTTTAAAACAACACTAGCAAAAAATCGCCCGTAAATCGTATATAGAAGCTAATCTTACGATCTCATAAATCCACCTCTGAGGATACGTGCAGTGATGCAATGAACACTTGTCTACCAAGATTTATATAGTTGCTGAAATTGGCAAATTAGGTGATCCAGAAGCTACTCTGACAGGAAATAATAACGAAATAGGTCACTTTTATTATAGCTCTTCTAAAAGTAATCGCAAGTCTCGATAAAATTGTGTTTATTGTAAGAAATATTCTTGTATCGTGCATGCTATTATGAGGAGGACATATCTCTTGGTGGTCGCCGCTGTTTATGGATTGTACTGTGCTTACCCGATGGTACAGTGCAGTTAATTCGCCGCGTTACAATAAAAAATAAAAAGATATGCTCCGATTACCACGTTGAGTCATCTTAAGCAACTTACACAGTCCTTTTTCAAACTATATATGTTTTGTTTTCTTTTTTAGTTTGACACAACTAGAAGTGTATCTTCTTCTTACCCTTATCCCACATAAGTAGGGTCGGTACAACATGTTCCTCATGTTGTGGTATATGATTTGGCTTAATTTTTATGATCGGCCGCCTGCCTGACATCAACCCACCTTGGGATTATTTTGTTGTACCACTGTATGTATGTTTACGAATAGTTACGAAGTCTGATGGGCTCTTTTATCCTTAAAATTGTTCGTTCCGGTTAAAAACGAAGTTCTTCCAGATGATGGTTTGCATGCTATATTGCCATTTTTTTTAGGATTCGTGGTTTCAGATTCTTCACAGTAATAATATAATATTAGATATAATACACCATTATAAAAATACAAAATATGAAAACTATAATAGAAAAATAGATGCAAAAAAAAAAAAAAAAATTTAAAAAAAA
>MU158704.1:140613-158720 GCA_015888305.1 Antheraea pernyi
AAAAAAAAAAAAAAAAAAAAAAAAATTAAAAAAAAAAAAAAAAAAACAACTGGAAGTGTATATTAGTTCAAAATTTTGTACCTGTAAGAAACTTTCTTTTGATATTTATTCAAACATTCTTATTTGAAAGTAGAGTAAATTGTATAACCAGATTAGTAAATAACATAATAAAAAAGTGTCGTCGGTCCCTCAGACCGTGCGCGGCTATATGTGTTACGACACGGGTGTAGGAAGATTAAGGGACAAACCAATAAACACAGAAACGCTGTTTTTTATAATATGTAGATAACGATAGTATAGAATATAATAATAGTTTACTATATCATCATTATAATTGATAACTGAAGAAAATGTAAAATATATGGTAGGCCATTAACTACTTATGCGATATTGGATCGTTAGTAATTTACATTTGATGATCATCACTGCCATATGTTAATAGTTAAAATGTATTTCTTTATAAAGCCTTTGTTACAAAAAAAACTTGTTTTTGATGCTTAATTTGATGTCGCCTTTTTTTTATTACTATACTATTTTTTTATCACAACTGTTGGAAATGAACTGCAAAATAACCATGAGGCTACCAAATGTTATATAATAGTATTCAGTGCTAATGCATCTAAGCAGCTGCATGATCGATACTGATGAGAATTGATTTATTCAATAGGTGTACAAAATAACTCTGTTTTACATTTCTACATTTTGTGGATTGCTAGCATACAATCATACAATTTTATAGCCCTCGATCACGAAACGTGACTTTTTCAACGAATGAAATTTATCAGTGAAGTTATTTTAAATTTTACTCGATGTATAGAATAGAACGAGTATTAAATTGCCACTACATTTTAATGCATAGTTACATCGATTATTATTAATACCTACCTATTAATACATATCAATATAATTGAAGTGGCCTTTGTTTGTCCGGGTTAAGCTCTGAAACTAACGAACTAATTTTGTCAAAATTCTCCTTTTAGGGTGTTATCTAAGTTATATATCATTTTAGTTTTCCAATGGGTTGTTAAATTTTTTTCTTCTATATTATTATTGGCATTGTCTATAGGTAATAATATTACAAGTGTGTTATGATAATATTAATTTTCTAACAAGATGGTGGCCCCCTTGTTAGAAGTTTCCATGGAGTTTTTGTGGCATCTCAGTATTCCTGCTATATTATAAGTTCTTGTTGGAAAAGATCAAGAATCTTGAACTTAAAATAATCAAAATGGCAACTACGAATTGCAGATAATATTGAGGAAATAAGGGGACAAATATATTATAGTAGTCCTTATTGAAAGTTTATTGGAGTATGCAATAAAACCAGCTTCCATTTTATGTATATTTTGTATAATGTCATAACTATAAACAAACAAGGCTATTATACAAGACAAGACATAAACAAAATGTCTAGATTTATTGTTCTACAGTTCTAATGAAAAAATAAAACGAAGAAACGCGTAATTATACGTTTTAATATATACATTATACATACATAATCAGAGATATCATACATAAAAATCCTTTTAACGGAAGTAATATAATATTTCCTCTATAATACTTTCTCATACCTAGGATTTACTCAAAGGTACAGGTACAGCCTTCGTGTACATACGTCTGTACGTATACGTACGTACGTACAACACGTGTTCATATGTACTATAGATGGCTTAAACTAGGGTTGCTACATCCAGTGTGAATAATGTGTTATGAAAATATAATAATTTTATCAAATTATGTTGAATCATGGTGACCTAATAATAATAATATTATAGAATATAGAATAATATTATAGAATAGAATAATAATAGTATTTTAATATTACAAGTCAATATGTACATAATTAACAGTAATATTGGTATCTGCACTGGTTACAAACCGTATCGAAGATATCACAATTTCATATAATGAGAACTAAAACAATCAGTGAGTTACACTTGTAATAAATAAAAATTTCATTTGAATTATCTAAATATGTGAGATTATTGTGTAATGAAATATTCCGAGTGAGACAAGAGTGTTTTATGATAGTAATGAGTGAATTGTTTTTTAAATAAAAATGTATGATTTTAACTACCGAATTTATAATTATAATTTAAATTGTGGTATTAATATTTTTTCTGTATTTGTGTAATTTTTTGAATGTAACCATTTGAAAGTGAGTTTTTTAATGGTATGTCTGTTGTATTGTAGTGGTTTGATCGGTGGAGTATCAACGCTATTTTCGCAGGGCCCGAACCCCGAACCCCGGATACCAACAAGTTTTTCGGAATTCGCGTACATCTACCAATTTATATTGACAACACTATCGGTCGACGTGAAGGAGAACATTGTGGTGGAACCTGAACCTGAGAAATGATCTTGTAGTACTACTGTGTGTGGGAAAACATATGGTGGGATAACATAGAACTGTGGATTACTCATTGTTTGAAATCTCCAATACGTCGTGGGCTGGCGTGGTGATTATGACCCGTCCATTCCTTCCTTCGGGTGTAGGCGTATGGCCCTAAAGTAGGTATCTTACACCCTGGTTCATGTTGGTGATAATTATATTGGAGTAAATAAAAAAACAAAAAGGTAATCATTCTCAAGAAATTGTATTTTCAAAGCTTTTTGAACTGTTATAAGAAAGAACCCTGCTAGCTTATTGGTTTATAATTTAATGTCACAGACCATTAGAGTCTCAATCCTTTGTTCTAGAATGTATAAGTGTTAGTACAAAAAGAAGTTTCACTAAAAAATTCTTAGAACATTTTAAATATTATCCCGCAACACAGTTAAACCTAGCTACGAAAATTTTGTTCGAATAAAACCTTAGATATATATGATATGTTTTATGTAGTCCTTATATGCAAATAAAAATAAATAAAAATATATATAATGTAATTGATCATAGCATATAATATAATCGATCATAGCTTTCTCTTTATTTACGTTTTTAATTATTATACTGTTAGAAATAGAAACAATTATTGGTTATTAAAAAAAAGAGAACTGGCCAATTTATATATAAGCTGTTAAGAATAAATGCTAACAATTAATCACTCTTTAAATAACCGACACGAGTTCGGACAGAGCTACCACATGTTACGACGGCCGCCGAAGGAGTGAGTGAACTCGTTTTTTTTCTTTTTTCTTCTCGATCTTACTATGCTATAGAAATAGCAAGATCTTTAGAGCTTCACCTAGAGTAAACATGGCGAGCACCGCCTCTTTTATAGGCCGTCGCAGTATAACTACCCGATATTTTCATTTATTTCCATATATTATAATACTAGCCGACCCGTGCCCACTTCGTTGGGTGGTAATAGACATTATCAAGCTACAACTTTTCTCTAGAACTCAATCATATATATCTCATAATTAAGGTAGCGTTTTCGCCCGGGGTAGTACCACCCTCTCATAGGCGACGGTGGTAGAGCCACGCTGAAACTATTATTGGTTTCAGCATGAATGGGTCGGCTCGCCCGGGGTAGTACCACCCTCTCATAGAAAACCGACGTGAAGTAACAGTGCTTGCATTGTTGCGTTTCGTTCGGTCAGTGAGAGCGCCGGAGACCCATCTCCCCTCCCCTCTCCTCTCTCCTCTCCTTTTCCCTCCCCTAACCCTTCCCTCCGAAAGATGGCAACGCACTTACAACTCCTCTGGGGTTGTTGGTGTGCATGGATGGTGGTGATCACTTAACAGCAGGTGACCCACCTGTTCGTTTGCCAGCTATGACATAAAAAAAAAAAAAAAAAGCGTTCGTAAGAAAAATTTTCGTGCGACCATTTTTATCAGACTCCCCAGATATTATCCCCTACAACCTCACAAACTTTACCTCTTTATAATATTAGTATAGATAATATAATTAGTTAATAGCTTCTGCCCGCGACTTCGTACGCGTGGAATAGTTATTTTGGGCTAAGACGCAGCGGAAGCTGTCAAAAGGAAAAAAAGCCCTATTTTAAAACATTTTTCATTGTTGCTGCGCTCCTTTAGCGTGATGATATATAGCATATAACCATTCTTGATGAATGAGCTATATAACACTGAAAGAATTATTCAAATCGGACCAGTAGTTCCTGAGATTACTCCTTACAGCGCCACAACGTCACAAAGTCACAAACTTTACCTCTTTATAATATT
Source organism: Antheraea pernyi (assembly GCA_015888305.1). Taxonomy (NCBI): domain Eukaryota; kingdom Metazoa; phylum Arthropoda; class Insecta; order Lepidoptera; family Saturniidae; genus Antheraea; species Antheraea pernyi. The sequence continues at coordinate 144,743 of MU158704.1, forward strand.
AGGATTTATCATAGTTTCCTCAGACACAGATGTATTCTGTTGGATTATCTTTGTTCTAATAGGCGTTTTCTTATAAAACACATATCGATCAATTATTTAATATTTCATTGATATATAGGTGACAACCCTTCGTCTGAACAGTGGCCGTTTCCAGCTGCGAGAGAAAACTAAGTTAAGTCTATATTGGCGAACCCTGGAGTAGGATATGCGATTACAGCTTGTGAAAGCATGCGACGCGTTAGGTAGACATGCAAGCAATTATTTACTTGTCTATATTACATATAAAATATTATTATGAGCTATTTCGTAATATATAATAATTTTTTTTAGGTATATTGTCCTTTTGCCATTTTTTAATTAAAAGGTTATTTTAAATATTTTTTATACAATAAAAAAAACTTTCGTAAAAACAGTTAAATAGATAACGTGGTGTTTTTTTTATATTTTCTTGTGAGTATATTTAGGCTCGATAAGTATTAGAGGGATTATCCGGTATACCAAGAGAATAACTTTCCGTAAATTGGACACTTCCTGTGGGATTCCGCCGAGGCCTCATAGAATTGTCAGCAGCTGTGACTGTCGGACCGTTAAATGTGGTTTTCCTATTTAATAATTTTACTACTCTAAAAAGTTTCATCCATTTCTCCATCCATTCTTTCATTCATCCATAACTTTTTTCGAACCTAATACAAAAATATCAGTTCATTTTTCTAACTCAGTTATTTTTCATTATTTTATCTCTTTAGCAACTGTAGATGAGCTTTAGTAATGGGTCGGCTCGACCGGGGTAGTACCACCCTCTCACAGAACACCAACGTGAAGTAACAGTGCTTGCATATTTGCGTTTCGTTCGGTCAGTGAGAGCGCCGGAGACTCACCTCCCCTTCCCTCTCCTCTCTCCTCTCCCTCCCCTAACCCTTCCCCCCAAATGGTGGCAACGCAATTGCGACTCCTCTGGTGTTGTTAGTGTCCATGGACGGTGGTGATCACTTAACATCCGGTGACCCATCTGTTCGTTTGTCACCAATGACATAAAAATAAAAATGAAATAAAAACCAATAAACAAACGCCAATAGCTTCTTCATAGCATAACGAGTGAAAGTTTACATTTATATGTCTCTATTCGTCATAATTTATTCTCCTTACCTCTACAATACTTCAATATAGTATTTACCAATTAGGCAAAAAATAAATGAAAAGAGATATAGGTTATAATGTCTGTAGCTTAACACGTGAGATTAGTTTTATTCTCCTTATTATTGTCGAATTTCGACGATTGGACTAGTAGTTTTAATTATTTTGTAGTCGGTCATTCCAATAACTACTGATGGTATGCGATAATTTGAGTAAAGGTGATAGAGAGCGTATCTTAAGTGGACCGATATTAAAACACACCTCTCTGTACCGATAGATGTGATTATAGTTTTTTTCAATGCGACGGTAATATTCACCAAAGCGGATAAGAGAAAACGAGAGGTTTTTCACTGAATGTCTACTCTAATTTTACGTTTCAAAGAAACGTTCATCGAAACATTATCGCAGAACGTCGTCTCCATGAAAATTGTTCACTGAAATGTTCTTTGAAACAATTGTGTAGAACGAAACAAGCACTGATATTTCCAAGTATCTTTAATTTTCTACTATAAACTATGAGCGGTGAGTCGAACGATTTTAATGTTTTGCGAATTCGGTATTGCGATCTTTACGTAAGTGATTTCAAAAATAAACACGTTATTGATTTATCTTTACACTGTATATTTAGTTTAATTTTGTACTATGAGTTAGTATGAGTTGTCTTTAATAATATTAAGTAATGGCTTAGAGCCTCAACTTTGTTTACTTTGTTAATTATCTTAACAATATATTTTATGTATACAGGAAACAATTCAGAAAAATCGCTTATATAAATCAATTTTGAAAGGTAATTGGATTTAAAAAAGTATAATTGGATGTTTTGCTTTATGTTAAAAAAATGTATTTTGAACTCACGATCCAACTCGCCCGGTATCGACAGTTCCCTTTCATGCTCCAATTGAACGAACCGTGTTCAGTTCAGTATAAAGTATTATTGAATATCGCTGTAACTATGTAATTATTTTAATTTTATAAAGCAAAAGATCGGTTGCATACACTTGCACATCCACATGATTTTAAATTACCATTGAAGTGTGTAACTTTATAAATAACTTAGTGTATTGGAGGAATACGAGTGGTGACCATTTTGGGTACCATGAACCGTTGTGTGAGATGTCGATCCGCTTATCCTCGATACTGAATTCCACAGGTGCTGGGTGTCTGTTTCGAGTTCTCTTGTGTCACCCAACAAGCAAATTTCCTTCTAAAATCCCAGAAATAAATTATGCTCCGGTGTTTTCACAGTGTATTATATGCCGGAGGTAAATAATAAAAATAAGAAAAAAAAATAGTTCGTGAAGTCCCTCCGCGTGGAAGAAGTGAAACTTCGTAATCATCATCTTCTTACCCTTATCCCACCTAAGTAGGGTCGGCACAACATGTTTTCCTTTTCCACGCTCGCCTATCAGATGTAATCTCAGTCAACACACCTTTTACACACATATCATTTTTCACACAATCCATCCATCCTTTTTTCGGTCTTCCTCTACTCTTATATCCATCGACCGTCATACTCAAAGCTTTTCTAGTTACATGGTCTTCATCTCTCCTCATAACATGCCCATACCATGCTAACCTATTACTCCTTAACTTATCTGTTACTGGTGCTATTTTCAAACTTCCTCTGATATATTCATTCCTAATCTTATCCATTCTAGTTACACCACACATCCACCTTAACATTCGCATCTCTGCCACATGTAGTTTTCTCTCATCCGTCTCTCTAGAAGTGAAACTTCGTAATGTGGAAATGAAAATAGGAAGGGGTAGAAATTGATTTTTAATGAAATCATATTTTTTCTTTAAGACAAACTTTTTTTACACTGCTTACAATTCACAATTGATCGCAACTTTTAATTATCATTTTCGAGTGGAGAAATATCCAAATCTATAAGATTTGCAATGGGATTATGATAACTAAAGTAAGACACGAAAAGTTTGAGTTCTATTTTTTCAACATATCTTGCAAAAACTGTATCAAAGAATATTGGACGCTACTCGTTGCTAACGCTCGCACTGACCTGTAACAGGTATACTACGCACATGCGTTCGAGTGCCACGCATTCACTCTCGCTCTGTCTTTTTATATTCCCCCATAGCGTTAAACGTTTAACGCAACCTTGTTAGTAGTCGCATTAGAAGTTTCACTTCAAAAAATTACGATTTTTACGATGGGTACTTAATACCTGCAATGCAACATAGGAGTTTTACTTTACTTCTGTCAATTCGTTCCTGAGCTTGTAGATACGGGTCTTGTCGAATGATCAACGCTGCTGTGGTTGTGTTTATGCTGAGACGAAGACCTATATATCTTTTTGTAACGTTTATTTACAGCATCTCTTTGTATTATTTTATATATATATAGACATTGGTTTAATGTATACATTAATGCCTCCCAATTGCCTGCCCTCCCAATATATTCTAGATAGTTTAATGTATGTCCGCAAAAATTCAGATATGTTGGATCTAGTAAAAGACCAGCATAATTTAAATACTAGAAACAGCAACAAATTGGTCATTCCATGCTTCAGGCTCACTAAATCCAAAAACAGTTTTTTAGGTAATAGTGTTAAGTTTTATAATAAAGTCCCAAAACACATTACCGATTTGCCTGATAGTGAGTTCAAGAACCATGTCAAGCGGATTTTAATATCTAAAGGCTATTATAGGGTGGATCAATACGTGAACGATTGTGACGTCTGGAAATGACGCCCCTCTCTGTGCATCCACTAATAACGAATGTGAATATTTATGTTACTATACAAATATATGACATGAAAAAATAAACCAGATCGAGTTTCTTGCCGGTTCTTCTCGATGACTGGGCTGTTTTCCGAACCGGTAGTAGCTTTGACGTTCATAAGCCCTTCTCAGGGCCTAAATTGAATAAAGGATATTTTGATTTTGATTTTGAATGTACTTATTATTTATTTGAACTGAAACCGCTTTCGGTGATTTTGCAATTTAATGATGCATAACTTTTACCACCCTTGAATAATAATATGTTTAATTACTTATTGTCACAGTACGCCTTGTACATACATACGTTTAAAGTAATTTATTATAAGATTTCTAGTAACATTTAATACTTTTTTAATAAATTCAGTGATTGGAAATTTATTATGATATTTGTAAATGTCGGTCAAGTAAATTTCGCTAAACGTATAAATTATTTTTGATGCTTGATTGTCAATTAGACGCTTTCTGTAACGACAGAAGTGGAAGTCTAAATCATATTCAGACAATCTGCAAATTTACGAAGTGATTTACGTACAAAAATATAAGTACCAAACGTAAAGCGACAGACGCAGGTCGTAGACGTTAGAGATAATGCTCTCGGTCGTAAGACAAATGTTCGCAGCATGGACTTGACGCGAGGCTGTAAAAATAAATAAAGGGTCCGTACCGACGCGTGTCGTCTTAACTCTTATACACACGTTGTGTTGGTATTTCGTCCAACAGAAGTACAAACCGCTGAGGATTAGATTTAAATTGTAAAAAAAATCAAACAACAGTTTAAAAAAAGTTAAATTTAGTTAATATTAAATTTTATAAGTTATGACTTACCGTTGAGATAAAACACAAGAAACATGAAGAAAAGTGGGATTATTATGGCTTTCACTATATTGTAAGGTTATATATGAATGTACGTAGAATTTAAATTAAATTTACCTTGATTGATATAAGATATAAGTAGTTTGTACATAATTATAGCTATAAAAATAATATTATGCCAATTTCGTATGCTACCCAAAAGACTACTTTATTTGATTATTAATAGTTTGTATTAATAGTTTTCTTGCTTCTTGTATATCTTTTACCTAGGGGTTCTTTTATTTACCTGTCAATCGTGGTATACCTGTGTGAAGAATTAAAAATAATTAATAATTCTATCCCTTTCCATTACCCGAATTAATTACGAATGTTTTTGTATATCTTTCCCGTTATATAACTTATGGAACACGATCGACGAAATGATTAAAAAATACACAACATATTCTTTTTTTAATAGAACCAACGGTGCTTCCGGAAGTTCGGTAATTGGAGTTTTCGAGTAGTCCAAACTAAATTTGGTAAAAGGGATATTTGGATTTATGAAGTTTATACCAGTGATACAGATAACATTTCCACGAAAAAATGATAGTTAACATTTCGGGAATGTAGAGTGTAAAGGTATATGGAGACTACATTTTTCATTAATTTAGGTTTCGCTATAGCCAAATATACATAACATAAAATTCTTAATGAAAGGTTATAATTTAACCTATCTAGTTTTAATAAAGTTTTACCAAGATTCGTCTACAAATGATGGTTAATTAAGTAGCACTAAGACTAAACGTATTGTAATATATTATTACATTATCAATAAAAAATATAAATTAAATTAAATGTAACAAGCTGTAAATTGTACTTTAATTTTACTGTTTGTCTTGTATTTCTATAACAAATAGAGCACAATTTTGTCACTACCAAATAAAAATCTACACATACAATTTTTTATAACTAACGATCAAACAGTATTGTATTTGACGTGCTGCAGCTCTTCCTTGTTACATATATGAAGAGATTTTATACAGGCTGAATGTTTAAACAGTAGCAATATTTATGGAGGATACTCATTACTCGACTCTCGTTCCAAAATATTAAAAAAAATAGGTGCTAACAAGACAAGAGCAAAACAAAACGTTCATTGTAGCTTTCAGCACCGATCATTGCACCTAGGTGTATTAAGATTGTGTTTATACTTCTGAAAGTCTTAGAACAAACTTCAACTTCGTTTTTCTTGGTTGTTTATTACTATTTGTTTTGATATTATTATAATTTTTCTTTCTTCTCTCTCTTCTATCTTTCACCAGGTATATTCATTAATCCTCTTGTATTTAATATATATCTTCTCTGTGTCCACAAATGCATTAGGCGTATATAATATGGCACTCGATATTATTTACACGGAGTTTTTACAAGTGTATTCTTTTTATGTAACATGAGGTACCTTTAACGAGTACCCTACCGGTTGGTGGAGCGGCGAGGTGGGTTATGTCAAATTCCTACTAACTACAACTTCGATGGTGCATTAAATCTTGTCGCGCTAGCCGCCCTGATGTCTGAAACCAAACCCCGACCTAATCGGGAGACAGCCAGATACATACCAACTGTATTTCTATCTGTCGAACACGTGTAACTGGAAGATGAACCCGTCGACCCTTCTTCCCGGGTTCGGCTATAGCGAAGAAGAGGAGATGCGTATAACGCCACATCCTTCGTTTAACCTTCTGTTTTATAACGTGGGGAAACTCATCATGTGTGCCCTCTCAGTCAGGGGAGCAAGAGGATTATGTGTGATGCCTACTCACTAAAACCCCATGGTGTACCACCTACCACCATAACGAGAAGACAAGATTGTACGAGCATTCACCGCGTATTGTAGTCCAAACTATCTCAAACTAGCAAGATGCTGTCCATTGACGATAAAATTAAATAACATGGTACTAAAGGAATTCAGAATAAAGCGACGCAACCAAAGATCCCACTCTTTTCACTAAATAAATCAAATATATTTATAATCATTTTGCTGATCATAGATATAATATACAAGCGCTATTATTTTCATGCCGACTGACTTCACTGAATTTTACATTTTTGCTGTCAAAGTAGCCATTCTGCATGCATGAATATTTATTTCGTTCACAGCTATTTTGCTGTATTGCTTACTAAATTTTTTATACAGGTCTACATAAAAGTAGCTTACAATCCAAATAATTATAACAACTAGTTTAGTTTATAGTGGAATATTTATTTGGCATGCTATTTAATTACTTCCCACTGTAAAACAAGAATAAGTTGTGACATAGAACTATAAAACTAAACATCATGTTCACCAGTACCTATTTAAATGAATGAAAGTCAATATAATATAAAACAGAACAGGGGGAAAGTCTGCGTCCAACAAGAAAACTTTACAGAACGACAGGATGCTCACCGCTACGCTATTATAATACATTTTTTTTCATCGTTTTTCTCGCAATGTTTGAAATTATATATAAAGCTCTAACAATATTTAAATTATACGTAATAAAAACTGATATCTTTCTACGTTTATTATTGTCAGTACATTGATAGCATTTCCGCAAATTGCTTATAATTATTGAAGATGTTGTTTATTTCAAATAAACTTTTCGTACTAGTGTTTTTAACTCAAAGAACATTACGAATACGAAAAAAAGGTCGATTTAGCTGCAAACATTGAGAATTGTATATGACCATATATGTACAACGGAATCAGAATATATGTTGTATAGAGATAGATGATGATTATAATTACATACATTCATTTTTTGTTTAAATCATCTATACGTATATTAAGAATGTAAATCTAATTTCTCTGTACTTTATAGGTTTTTGTGCGAAAAACATTTTTGCAGGAGTCTTGGAATAAGTGATAACATATATTTCAATTATTTTTATAAATGTCTGTCTGTCTGTCTGCTTGTTTGGATACGCATCACTGCTGAAGTACTGTGTCCACGATAAAACCTCAGCAACATAATGATAAAGTATATCCTCGAGTAATATTTAGTCTTAGTTACATTACGGTTCACTCTACCAAAAGTTATTGTAATTTTAATGACGATACGACTTAAGTACGAGAGAAAAGTAGATAAGTAAATTAACTTAATACATTCAGATGCTTTAGTAGTCGCGGGTACAGCTAGTATGTTATAAATCTATATAAATAATCATCAATTGCTGAATGTATGTACGCGTATAATTTCATAACGGCTGCACTTATTTAACTACACCTTTTTTATTGTGTTTTTAATTGTCAGGGCAAGGTTTTATATAAAGGAGATATTTAAAATATCGTCCGGGAAAATGAAAAGTGTTCGTAAAAATATCCATATAAAAAGTGAGTGAGTCAGAGAGATCAAGAATACTGTCAGAATTGACAGATTCAGACAATTTAATTCTCCAATTGCCGTTTTATTTCATTACATAGTCACACTGTAATGGGAAGATTTGCTCCTATTTTCTGAAATGATAACGTCTTATAAATCGATGAACGCCGGCTGCAAGCGCGAGAAAGCAAGACGCATTGTCGCGTTCCATCTGAGCCGAGCGTGACAGCGAGAGCGCGGAGCAAGCGATAGAGAGGCGCGATCAGACTAAGCGTTCGGCTTGCGATGCATGTAATTAATCTGAATAATAATTATTTTTTAAATTGAATTACGATTACAAATAAATGTTATTTTTCGAAAAAAAAAATGTCATTTTCAATGAACTCCTTCTTCGTATTATACAAAATAATAATAATTCAATGAGAATAATTCAATTCAATTCATAAAAGTATGCAATTGTTCATCAATGTTTTTTTTATGACGTTATCACATAAAATTATGGTCCGTAAACCGACTTTACAGGCGACCAATTTTTAACACGCTTTTATTAGCTTCACCTGTATGTATGTATGTTTGTAACCGACCGCTCGATTTTGTCCTACTTTGAACGATCAGATTTAATTCAAACTTTGCACACCTGTCAAAGGTCGATGACAATGCAATAATCCGAAAAACAAAGTTAAAAAAAGTAACTAAAAAATGAAAAATAAATAATAGTTAAAAAAAACTAAAAAAATATGCTTTCATAAAAAATCCAACTAAAAAACAGAAAATAATATTTAATAAATTTGTATTAAGAATAGTGTAAATTAGAAATTAATGTATATTTTTGTAAAAAGTGATTTATGAAAGCGTGTTTTTTTAAACTATTATTTATTTTTCGTTTGTATAACCGTGCTAAGTCGCGGCGAACAACTAGTCTTATTCGTAAATATAATTAAGATATAACTAAGATCAATGATGAGATAATATAATACTACAATCGATGCTCAGTTTGGAAATAAATAACTGTGTGTGATGTGCCCTCATATTTACAAAAAAGAATCCAACAAATTTTCATTGACGTTGAATTTTTTTCGACGAATTTTGAACGTATTTATTTGAGAGTGGGGGAATGTTTATATAATTGGAACTGATACCAGGGGCCGAGTGCCGCACTCAATGTATTGTGTCTAATTACTTTCTTGTTTCGTTTACTATAGCACTCACTCGACGCCAGTGATCCGGAGTGATCAAACACCGGCCACGATCCTTCACGAGAGAACGCTTTGCGGTAGCTCGAAACATATATTATAGGCCGTCGGTAATTTCCCCTAATATATACTCACACTATATTATACCACTTCACATCAGTTCAACTTGATTAATAGAGCCGGCGATTTGAGTTGTATAAAATATACCTTTTATTTTAAGCGCGTATAAATCTCTGAAATCTATCTATCTTCTTCTATCTATAATATAATAAAACTGTAACAAAGCCAAATCTGTACATTAAATATTTTTCGAAAATTTTGATCGGGGTAGACTTTGTTATCGATATAGAAGCCAAAAATAATCCTTTTACAATTTTTGTCTGTCTGTCTGACTGTCCAATTTTAACGAAATCAAGTTTTTTATAGCTATTAAATTTTACAGCTTTAAACATATTTTAAAGCATGCTGCTATAGTTTACAAATTGTGTAGTCTGTCTCTATTCAAAATACGCTGATAATATAGTAAAATATAATATTAAAAAAATGTTTCTATGTTTTGATCTAGTTCAAGAAACGCTTCAACGATTTTAATGAAATGTTGTACACAGAGTTATGACATATTCATTTTCAATTAATCTTCTTTATTTATATATAAAAATCAATGTTTGTATGTTTGTCCTCAATGCATGCCGAAACTACTGACCAGATTGTGATAATAATTTAGTAGGGTGTTCTGGGAACGCCGGAGAGAGTTCCAAAAAATCAATATATATAAATGTTTCTTTTTGGAGTTATACTTCTTTTGGCGCGTTAGGGGAAAATTATGAGATTAAATTTTTACGATGCACGCGCACACCGTCACAAAAAACCGACACCCTGAAGTTAGCTATAGTCAACATTTTGTTTCTTTGTATTTGTTGTTTGTATTTCTTTGTATTAAAACTTTCAATGTATTAAATACCTTTTTTCTATTGTTAATGTCGTTTTTTCTACAAACGTAGAATAAGGCGAAAGATAAAAATGTTGAAAAGATTTTGCGCGTAGATAAGTACAAACACATTTTTGTCTGTAAAAATATCAATTTTTTTTTTCGAACTGACTACGCTATTGACCAAGCAAGGTCTTAACAGCTTCACCGGATTACTTTTTTGTAGTAAATATCTATATTTCACACATGTATAACTTTAATATTCCTACAAAAGTGCATGCTTGAGATGATCCCGTTGCTACCGGTTTATGACAGGATAACTAGAAAGCTGTAGTCTACAGTCTAGAACAAATACATTACCTGTTTCTAAATTTAGAAACTTTAACGTAAACGATTCGTATTTCATCTTCCTCAGTCAAATTCAATTTCCTTTCAAGACGTACTGAACAATTTCTAACGTACGTTAGAACGCGTTCTAAAAGAACAAGATATGTCAAATTTTCTTTGTTCCATTTCAAAGGAAGTCCTTTTAACAACGAGAGTTTTCAAAAACTAATAGAATATTTTCTATTCGGAGAATTTTATAATCCGCTAAATGTTTTCTCTGACTTGTTGCGGAGTAAAGAAAATAGTGAATTCAAATCTCCCCTTTACCTTTACCCTTTATGGCAATTGAATAACTGAACATCAATCTCCAAATTTAGTTAATATTTATTAAGATCTTTCTAGTTTCTTTTGTCTCACTTACTCACCGACTTTTTATAGGAAGATTTTTAATCAAAATGTTTAACTTTTCCGTACATTTATTCAAACTTTTTTTTTTACACACCTTATTCCAACAATTACAAACGCAATAAAAATAATTATCCAAATAAATGCAGCAGTTGTGAAGTGATGGCATACGTTTGGCAATTGATTTTTATCTATATAAACTATATAAGATAGCTACATAAAATAGAGCATCGTTTCGCAGATAACGATGAAAGTCGATACACCTATTGTACGTATTTCTTCATGGAAAAGAATTTTATACTATCGATTCGTCACTGAATGGTACTAGACGATACTTTACTGTTATTAAATTTTATATTGCTATTTACCACGAACACTCTTGTGGTTATATGTATTGTTATAAATTTAAAAGTTTCTGTTTGAATAATCGGTTACCATTTCACAATTACGCCTCTCAACCAATAGTATTGAAGTTTAGCATACTGGTACCTCAAGATCTAGAGAAAGATATCTTCAATCCTGATTATACAAGAACCAAGCAGACACAGTCCCGCAAAATAGCCAGTTATTTAATAAATTAATTCTTAAATATTTACTAACGAACAGAACGTAATTGACATTTAATATTATTAGTAGACGTCTAGGGGTGGAAATTATGATGGCATAATAAGGATTATAAAATGTTTTCTTCTTGTGTTAATGTACTCATGATTTTTTTTTAATGGAGAAAAGCTGAAATGTGTATTTTTCAAATATTGTAAATTGTAAACGTAAGAAGCGTGAAGTAGGGAGGATAGAGACTTATATACTGGGGGTTAGGTTAGACGCCGGCAATATTTTTACAGGACAGTCATTAGTCGTTTCTGGTTAATAAACTAAGTAATAAAGTAGAAATAAAGTAAAAAAGTAGTAAATCAATTAAAAAATAGGTGCTTAATATTTAACGTAATTATCTCCAGAAAAGCAAAACTGATTTTCACTCAACATCAGATGATTTACGTAAAAATCGCGATGAATCATCGCATTCAATGTACGCCGCCGCGCTGTCCTGCCCGTGTCCCGCACTTCGACCCGTGACCGCCGACAATAAGTTACGTAATGATTAACCTTGAAAAGCTCCCCTTCAATTCTGTTCATTGAACCTAGGTGTGATACGTTTAAAAGTATTGTTCCCATAGTTTAAATGTTTTAGTACAGACTTTAACTAAGGCTCTCTTTATTGTTTATTAGTATTTGTTTTGATATTATTATATTATATGTTAAATGTGAGGATGAACTATCATCTCTTAGAATACTGTAAGCGACTAACCTAGCACCTGGTATAAACGCTTCGACGAAAAAATACTTTTTCTAATTTTTTTATTGATACGATTAAAGCTCGTCGATACCTAAGTAGTGTAGTAAGGTATTCAACTGTTATGTCTTCGCTTATATACTATCGCTATTATTCTTTTATATTTATTATTCGCTATATACTTCGAAGTTTACAATGATAGATCGATCGAATCTCCAGATAATTTTTTGAGTATAATTTACTTACCAACTACACAATAGACAATAAATAAATAAATAGACTATACACTACAATGACGAAAGGTTTCACTCACAGTTAAATTTTAAAAAATTGTATTACTATCCACAGACATAATTTAGTGTAAATAAATTCCATATAAATCATAATTGTTGCGTAGGAACATGCGACTGCACCGCGCGGATTCATACTTTGTTGGCATAGGCGTTCACAGTTCAGTAGTGCTCGATTCTCGCAGAGCTGTAACCAATCTCAACACCAGATAGCCTACACCACGCCACACTATCCGCCCACATTATCAGTTCGTTCTCGCTAAATGTGAGTTTACGAATATAAACAGTTTACGATAAAAAAAACTTACTTCATTTATAAGAATCTTAAAGGTATAACGTAGCCTTTAACGTACATCGATAGATGGGTTATACAAGACAAAAAATATTTTTTCATATTTTACTAATAGTTCTAGAAATTAGAATTTTCAAACAAACAAACTTTTGAGCTACATTACATTGTACTGTCGTAAGGAGAATAGGTGCATTTAACTGAAATACAAACTAGAGAAAAGTCGAAAATCCGTTAATTGCCGTTTTGGCAAAGTACTTCAAATTAGTTTTGGATTAAAGTAATCTATACTAATATATAAAGCTGAAGAGTTTGTATGTATGGTTGAACAAGCTAATCTCAGGAACTACTGGTCCGGCGGGGGGTTCCACAGGGGTCGGCCCTAGGGCCGCTCCTGTGGAACATGGGCTACGACTGGGTGCTCCGCGGCGTGCTCCCATATGGGCACGCCTCATATGCTACGCGGATGACACCCTAGTCGTAGCCCGGGGGGAGGGGAGTGGAGGGAGGTAGAGCGCCTGGCCACGATGGCCACAACCCTCGTGGTTAGGCGCATAAGGAGGTTGGGCCTCAGGGTGGCCCTCGAGAAGACCGAGGCCCTACTCCTTCATGGGCCTCGGCGAGGGCCACCACCGAGGGCCCACATAGTGGTGGAGGGCGCCCGGATCATGGTGGGGACCCAGATGAAATATCTGGGCCTCACCCTGGACGGGCGCTGGCGGTTCGAGCCCCATTTCGCGGGAATCGGACTGCGAATTGCTGGGGCGGCGGCGGCACTCGGCCGGTTGCTCCCGAACATAGGGGGGCCGGGCGCCGGGTGCCGCCGACTCTACATGGGAGTCGTGCGGGCGATGGCCGGCTAAGGGACACCAGTCTGGGCTGATGCCCTCGGTGCCGCCAACGTGCGTGCGCTCCGCAATGCGCAGCGCACGGTGGCACTGAGGGCAATCCGGGTGTACCGGACAGTGTCCTCGGCGGTTCCCTGCCCTGGGAGCTGGAGGCAGGAGTTTTTGCCGCCATGTACGAGTTCACGGCGGCGAGGAAACGAAGGGAAGAGCCTCGGGCTCCCAAGGACGTAGAGGCGGAGAGACGGCGTCTAAGGGAGGTTCGGGCGGTTCACTGTGGACGCCTTCCGCCCGGTCCTGCGGGCGTGGAAAGAGAGGGACTGAGGCTCCCTGACGTTCCGACTGGTGCAGGTACTCACCGGACACGGTTGTTTCGG
>MU158704.1:158875-169095 GCA_015888305.1 Antheraea pernyi
GTAGTCATGCAGTCGATTTCGCACAGTTTGAGGACTTACATGAACACCACTTGAAATTTGTAGCCTCAAACTTATCTCTCGAGCGGTTAACATCGGCTGGCGTCTTGCAGTCAGTTGTATGTACCGGTCTTGCCGAGTGGTTGTACTCCTTTTACGGCCTGGATGCTGTTCAGCGGGTTCTCCTGTATTATTGTAGAGCTGCCAAAGACGACAAATAACACTTCTATGAATGCCAAAATGTCGAGATACCTGAGATTGATTACTTCCCGCTTGCAACATCCCTACAGCTCTTTGCATTTCATCTGCCATCAAATGACGTCGCTTCATGACGTAAAGAATATAGGAGGTCATCTCGCAGAAGGAGGAGGCGGAGAGGGCCCGCGAGGCAGACCCTCAAAGTGGCCGTCTCCGCCAAAGGAGGACAAGCAAGAGGAGAAGGCACTTCCTCCTGCCACCGTAGCCGGACCTGAGGGAATGGGTCGGGGGGCAAATCTCCTCATTGCACAGGTCCGGCGGACGAGGGGGGGCAGCCGGTGTGTACCCGGTCTGTCCCTCTATAGGTAGGAGCCCGGCAGTCACCTTCTGACCGTGACTTCGGACCGTGGGGGTGGCTCTACAAGGTTGATTAGCTCGAACGATCCCTTGCCGCCCCCACAAAACGGTCTGTCGGTACACCGTGGGGTTTTAGTCCGTGCGACTCAGACATAACCCACCCTCTCCCCCGGGAGGGTGGCGTATCCATAAGGGATTTCCCCACGATAAAAAAAAAGGAACTACTGGTCCGACTAGAAAAATTGTTTCAGTGTTATTTATATAGCTTATTTACCGAGGGAGGCTATAGGCTATATATCATCACTTTTTTTTTCTTTTTAAGATCTTCCCCTGCGTGATAGCGTTACCCCAAAGTAACTATTACACGTGGACGAAGTATTGGGCAGAAACAAGTTGAAGATAACATAAGAAGCTCATAGACAAACAAGATAATCATCATATATATTAATACGTGAAGCCTAAACTTTGTATCCTTTTTTAACGGAATTGGGCGAACGGATGAACGTGAAATTTGGCATAGTTAAAGTTTATATGGAGGAGAAGTGCAGAAAGCTATTTATTTTATATAAAATGCATTAGAAGTACATTAAATTAATTAAAATATGCATTACTCACATTAATGCTTCAATTTTACACAACAAATACACACATGTAAATAAAAAAGACATTTTGACATCCGTCAATAAAGGACTTCAAAAAAGGTTATGAAGGAGGTTGCTATGCTCGACTGCATGTATTATTTTACTCTTACGTTCCAATTACTTCTTTTCATTCTACATTCAACAATGACATTAAACCTAAAAAATCAAAATTAAAAAAATCAATGAACTATGGTCGAATGTCAACCACTGGGCGCCCACTAGTATGTATAGATATAACTTTGTTAGAGGTTTAGAGTTTGTTAAGAATTAATATTACGACTGGAGTACGTATGCTTTCATATGACCTACTTACCTAATAAAATTCAAACTTTAAAAAATCAATGAGCTATGGTCGAATGTCCACCAGTAGGCGCCCACTAGTACTATTAAATGTACATTTTTTGTGACTACGAATATATATAAAAGTCAATATCGGAAAATAAGGGCATACGCACTACTCTTTCTGTGTACGGCAGTATATATGAAACATAAAAACATTTAATATGAGAAGAAATGCAACAAACCATTTGTAAACAACTAGCGGGACCGGTGAACGTTGTCCCTCCCTAATAATAAAAAACCTTGATAATTTTTATACCTAAACCTTCCTCATGAATCACTTTATCTACTGAAAACCGCATGAAAATCCTTTCAATACTTTTTGTATTTATCGTGTACAGACAGACAGACGTGGCAGAAGTCTTTGTATTATAATATGTAGTGATTAACTTGTAGTACAAAAATAGCACGACTATTCTTACTCAACCTTACTACCCTCGGCGTGGAGCCCTTGAGTACGCTGCTCGCGCGATACAATGACACAAAATCTTACATCACTGCGACAACATTACTCATATCACCTCCATACACGTGCACGCATACACGCTTACACATGCAAGTGGAAGGGTTTTATCTTTTTTCCCTTATCAAACTGAAATAGTTTAGAATATTATCCGATACGAAATATATATAAGAGTTGTTGAGTTAATTATGTTTGGTACACATATATGTTTCAACAACTCATATAAGTATGAATAGTTAGCTTAGCTTAGGTTAGCTTACATAGGTCGCGAATTGCCTGTATCAGGTAACAGCCA
Organism: Antheraea pernyi; assembly: GCA_015888305.1. Classification (NCBI taxonomy): domain Eukaryota; kingdom Metazoa; phylum Arthropoda; class Insecta; order Lepidoptera; family Saturniidae; genus Antheraea; species Antheraea pernyi. Next base: position 161,166 of record MU158704.1, read on the forward strand.
AAGCCGAGGTGTGCCGCGCACCCTTGAGCTAGTTGTCAAAATAAAATCGGCTGAGTGCCTTAAGCGCTCGGCTTAGTAGTCCGGCGAAGCTGTTAAGACCTTGCTTGGTCTATAGCGTAGACAGTTCGAAAAAAAAAAATTCAAGTCGAGTTACTTTTCAATTTCTATATTAATATAAGTAGATAACAATATTATTTTTTTATTTTAATATTGTGAACATAAAATATCGTTATATTGTCAGATATGTATTATTTGAAAGATCTAAAATGACGTCACAGTTTAATATGATGACAATCATGTCCTCCTTGAATGAACGTAAATAACAAATCCGGTAATCTTCGGGAGTGGGAGAGAATGTGATTTGTGAAAACAAATTTAGTTTCAAATATACGACGGGTACTGTCCGGAAGAATTTAGAGTATTAGTGTTGGAAAGCTTAGAACTGTTTTTTTTATTGTAGCCCGGCTAAGTGACTGCACTGTGCCTGATGGTAAGCACAGTACAATCCAAAAACAACGGCGACCACCGAGAAATACGCCCTTCTCCGACGGTCATCATTGTCATGCCGGCCTGCGTAAATGTTTCTTCACGTTTCGCTTGAAGGACCCCATATTATAGTTTTTTATAAAAAGAGTTTTGGTCGAAGTATTTTAGTACATTGTCTCCGAATGCTTGTACTGTCTTCTTAATAGAGTTGCACCATTTTGTTCTCTGTTGAACGAGCTCTTTCCGCTTGTCCAGAGATATTTTACATGCGATGAGGTAGCAGATGAAGTATCTGGGCCTCACCCTGGACGGACGCTGGCGGTTTGAGCCCCACTTCAACCTGTCCAATCAACTTCAACCAACTTCTGTCTGAGTGTGCTGCGTGGGAGGAGCAACGTCGCAATCTGGCTGCGGCGGTAGGGTAAGATCTGTCACTGCCGAGCGTGGTTGCGGCCATGCTCGGCAGTGAGGAAGTGTGGAACGCAATGGCCACCTTCTGCGAGGAAGTCGTCTCGCAGAAGGAGGCAGCGGAGTGGGTCCGTGAGCAAGATCCTCCAAGTGACCCTCTCCGCCAACGGAGGACAGGCAGGAGGAGGCGGCAGTTTGATCGCCTCCTCCCACCGTAGCCGGACCGGGGAGGATGGGTTGGGGGACCCATCTTCCAATTGCACAGGTCCGGCGGACGGAGGAGACGGCCGGTGTGTACTGTCTAACAGGACGGGGCCCGGCGGCGGCGCTTTCGCTGCTGGGCCAACCGCTGGGGCGGCACGATGAAGTCTATAGAGATCTCGTGCCGCCCCAACTATAGCGGCAGACATACACCGTGAGGTTTTAGTCCGTGCGAGTCGGACATAACCCACTCTCTCCCCCGAGAGGATGGTGAATCTATAAGGGATTTCCCACGTAAAAAAAAGCACATAATCACATCTCAGTAACGAAATTTGTACACCTGAGTCTGGGTTTTCCAGGCCTCATTTACTCATGCGTATATACTATTGTATACTATCTCAGTTGACGTGTAATAAGTAATGATTGGATTGCACTGAGCCTGGTCTACTTTAGAAATTCTGAATTATGGATATGGTCCTGTCTTTTGGTATTAAGAATTGATCGTAAGTACTTCATGTGAAAAACATCAAGTTTCCTAATGTCGCACATTACAAAATTTAAATCACTTATACATAAAGGTATTTTTGATTTCCATTGAAATGTGCAGAATACTAATTTTTACATTATGCTGAGTTTTTGAAGGCAGTCCTTGTGACTGTCTCGACATTAAGAAAAAAAAAATAGCTCTAGTAGAATATGATATGGAACTTTAATAATACTTTCAAAAGTATTTTTAAATCCTCCTAAAGTATCCTTTAAATAGGTTCAGCTGTTTCGGAGATTAGTGAATAGATAGCACTTCAATTTTATTTATATTTCTAGATAGCTGTGCCCACGACTCCGTCTGTGTGGACCCTAATATAAAAACAGTGACTAATAAAATCATCATCTGAATATATGAAGTCCGTTTACCTCGTTATGTCTACTTATATATCGTACTTAAGTCGCGTCGACATTAAAATTACAATAACTTTTGATAGAGTCAACCGATTTTAATGAAACCAAAATTCAATGTTACTCGAGGATATGCTTTATGATTGTCTTCGTGAGGTTTTATCACGAACGCAGTACTTTAGCAGTGATGAGTGTTCAAACAAATAAACAGACAGACAGTCAGACAGACATTTCTAAAAATGTTTGAAATATATTTTGTTACTTATTCTAAGACACCTGCAACATCTTTTTCACAAAAATCGAAAAAGTATAGACATGTTAGATTTATATTCTTATTATATGTATAGACATAATTACGTCATATCATATATATACATAGTGGTGGCGAAATAGTACATAGCGTCTGTTCCATGTCTAAAATGTATATCTATGTACAACGCATGTAACAAAACGCTGATGTTTCACATTTTGTTTGGTTTAGTAAATACCCAATGCGGAAATTAATAAAACTATATTCCTTTGAATGGCGAACGTCAACGTTTAATAAAAATCCTCTTGTCCTTTTGAACCTGTCTCGGTACAAAAACAATTATTTATTGTGAATCAGGGAGGAGGGTGTTTCGGTACATTCTGCTGTCGGTTCACTTTCTCGGCTGATTTATTATAATTATATTCAACAACTTCAACGATAAAATCTTTTTATAAAATAATACCTACTTAACATTTATGTAAATTTTAATACATTGTAATTTATTCGCTAAGTTAATATACTTTTCAATATTTGATATATTATTTACTTATTCGTATGCCAGGATGATAAGAAATTGCGTCTAAACATATATTTCCTTTATTTGTTGGAAAACTCTAAAATTTAATTTTACTGTTAAAGTTATTGTTGCGTTAGTTCAAAATATACTAATACTGTACATATAGAACATGGTTAAATAATACTTGAAGAGAGGAAAACGATAAAGTTACAGCTCGAAAGACTCCCCCGATCCCCCGAGCTGTGTTCTGTGCCGCGGTGTGGGTCATACCACGAATTATCGCGGATGTCCCCGCGCCCCGCGCACAAAGCGCCCTCGCTACCCCAGGCAGGCGTCGCCGTCTAAGACAGCCCCCGCCCCCGCCCGCGACCTCCGCCTCTCATGTCTCGAGAGGCCTTCCCGAGCCTGCCAAGCACATCTCGTGACTTGTAATTAAAAATGTTTTCATTAATTTTACTTTGTATTACTTATTGTTAAAAACCTATATTGTTGGCCTATATATTAGTACCAACTATAAATTACTAGTGATGCTATAGGCGAAGATTATAAGGGCAATTAATTATAATGCCTTATATTTCATATATGCTATAATGTCAAACAATTGTAGGTAGTAAATAATCTTACTGGATACTTTATTAAATTAAATATCGTTTTAAATTTTAATACCTAAACTATAATACTTAACCAATCATCATGAAACTTTGGAGTTCCGATCCAGACACGGCCGGGGACGGTCGTGTTGACGCGCTCGCGCGCTCGTAAATCGCGTATTTACGTCTATCTTCCCCTAAAAGCGACCGTTCAATAATAATAATTTTTGTTATGTCTATTTTTAGATTTCGGCGCCGTCGCCGTAAAGTAAATTTTAATTCGATCTTATTAAATGCGTGTTGCGCCCGCGCTTTTGTAATCGATCCTTTTTAGCTCCCGCACACATCGCGGTTCTCAGTAATATCTCGAGCCTAGGTCGCCCCCGCGCGGAGCCCTCGAGATATTATTATCGCGATACAGTGACTCACCTACATCACTTGAACACACATATGAGATCATCTCTCTCACACACGTGCACATACATACACATGGTGGAAGGGTTTTGTTTTTTTCCCTCAACGAACTGAATCAAATAGTTAGTTCGTTTCATTCCGATATACACGTATTCATTTGTGAATCATGCAATTTCGATTGTATGGTTCACAAATGTATATATGTATGAATAGCTTAGAATAGTTAGCTAGGTCAGACGCGACTTTTTCCAGGTAACAGCCCAAGCCGAGGTGCGCGTGCGCCCTTGTGTATGTTACCTAAAAACCAAATCGGCCGAGTGCCTTAAGCGCTCGCCTTTGTAGTCCGGTGAAGCTGTGAAGACCCTGCAGGGTCAATAGCGTAGTCAGTTCGAGGGAAAAAAAAAACGATAAAGTTACAGAGATGTTTTTGACTAAAAAATGTAAATGTTTGACTCGCAAAAGTTTAGATTATATCCTAGCTAATTCCGAGTTACGGCAGTGAATACAAAATTCATGTTATAGAGTTATGTTTCAAGCCAAAATAACTTAGAAGTAATATAGTAAGTAATAAATTAGAATGTATGATATAGCTACGTATTATCAGTAATGTGCTTAATTTTATTGTTTTTTTTGTTTGAAATATAGAGGTACTAACTTCTAAACACTCCTTAAATGTGTAAAGGGATAAGGGTAACACAATCAGTCATATGTTTAAAATACAGAAATGATTATTTTAAGTTACATATTCAAGATAAAATGCACTGAAATACTTTAAAGGGAAATTCCGACTATTTCAAGTTATCGAGAGCTCTGTTTTTACCTAGAAAAGGGAATAATGTGGATTTTAAACTTCCGAGGTTTTACTTACCTATGTTATATTGTGTTTGACAATTCGCTAATCAGAAAACTTTAATACCAACAGTTTGAACAATGACTAGCCATGCCTTGTGAATTTGTGCATGTTGAATTACTGCACCGATTCTAGTATAAGATTAATAAAGAAGGTATTAATCGTAAAAACCATTTTAAATTCGGACTAGTAGTTCCTGAGGCTACTAATATCAAATATACATCTTCCCAGCTTTATAATATTATTATATTACATTAATATTCATTGAATGCACCGGCGCTACACACATTCCTTATTCTATGAAATTCAGTAACAAAGGAATCACCGCGCCGCGCCTCCATATTCTCGATGACGCCACGTGCCTCGACGCATCCTTGTGTTCTTTGGGTATACAATTTCCCTTACAAATGCCACATATTTAATCAAGTCACGTATTTCTAAATCTACATTTTTCGTGTAACATGAATGTAAGAAAATTTTAAGAAGATTGGCCAATAATGTTCCGTTCCTCGTACATTGAAATGACATATATTTACACACCGTATGATATAATCATTAAAATCATGTTTATTGGGTACAAAATCTATATAGACGAATTAAAGTGTCTGTTATATTTCCAAACTAATCCAGTTGAAACGATTTTGACGACACTACTGGTAGATTAAGAAGTTTTTCGCCCACAATTAATCAATTTATCTTTATCATTAAATTTTTGTTTCACTATTGTACTATATTTTGATCAATACGTTACGGAAAATATTTAATCTATACTAATATTATAAAGGGGTAAAGTTTGTGACATTGTGAGTTTGTGACGTTGTGGAGTTGTAAAGGGTAATCTCAGGAACTACTGCTCCGGACTGCTCGCGGGCCGCCGTGGTGAACAGTCGTGTTTGCGCTCCGCGCTCTTCGTTCGTCCGTCCGATCCGCTGACTCGCTCTCGCGCTCGTGCCATCTCGCTCGCTTTCGTGTCGACCGCGCTCGACTTGGTAGTGTCCGTGTTTGATCTTGTTTTTATGGGTGTTATTATCAGAAGGTTCTTGATTCTCTTTCTTGACTTTGGCTTGTTTACGGATTTCGGACTAGTTTTCTCATTTGACCTGGCTTGTTTCTCGGATTTGACGTGGATTCTTTTCTTGTATTGACTTGGCTTCGTTTTTCGGTGTTCTCTTGCCTTCTGACTACCTGGCACGTTGACTGGACTTGGCTCTCTTGCCTCTTGGCTTGCTGGATGACCTTAGGGTCTCCAGTGAACCATGAGTGCAAAACGTATTACGAAGAAGCGGGTGAGTGTGTCGGTTGATTCCGACACGGAGGTGGAGGAGCGGGGTGTAGTAATAAAGCCCAATAAATTTCAGCGGGGAACCGCAAGGCGGATCAGCCGTAACATCGGCGGGGGTCGTGGCATCCTGGGCGAGGCTGACGGGTCGTTTGACCGGGCCTTGGCCGGAAGTTTGAGCGGGGCGGAGTCGGAGGCCTCTGCTACCGGCTCGATCGTTGCCTCGGCTGCTGAATCCAAGGCCGGCTCCAAGGCCGGCTCCAAGGCCGGCTCCAAGGCCGGCTCCAAGGCCGGCTCCAAGGCCGGCTCCAAGGCCGGCTCCAAGGCCGGCTCCAAGGCCGGCTCCAAGGCCGGCTCCAAGGCCGGCTCCAAGGCCGGCTCCAAGGCCGGCTCCAAGGCCGGCTCCAAGGCCGGCTCCAAGGCCGGCTCCAAGGCCGGCTCCAAGGCCGGCTCCAAGGCCGGCTCCAAGGCCGGCTCCAAGGCCGGCTCCAAGGCCGGCTCCAAGGCCGGCTCCAAGGCCGGCTCCAAGGCCGGCTCCAAGGCCGGCTCCAAGGCCGGCTCCAAGGCCGGCTCCAAGGCCGGCTCCAAGGCCGGCTCCAAGGCCGGCTCCAAGGCCGGCTCCAAGGCCGGCTCCAAGGCCGGCTCCAAGGCCGGCTCCAAGGCCGGCTCCAAGGCCGGCTCCAAGGCCGGCTCCAAGGCCGGCTCCAAGGCCGGCTCCAAGGCCGGCTCCAAGGCCGGCTCCAAGGCGGGGTCAGCGGCGAGCTCGGAAGCAGATATGGACGTGGAAGATCTAGACGTTTTTACATTGAAGACGCTGGCGGGGGTCAAGGTGACGGACATCTTTGACACCGTCAGGAAGTCAAACAACCTGTCGGGGCCCTGCATAAAGGTGCTGAAGGGGGCAGCAAGGACCCTTAAGGAGGTGGTGGAGGCGCTCGCTGACCGCACGGAGTCGACGGAGGTGAGGAAGCTCCAGAGGGACACCAAGAACCTCCGCCGACAGGTTGAAGACCTCAAGGCGGAGGTTTTGGCCTGGAAGCAGGAGGCCAACGCCAAAAGGCAAATGCCTCCGCCTCCTGCTCCCGCCATGGCGTCGACGGAGCCTCCCACACAGCAGTGGGAAGAGGTCCTCGCCGGGGCTGTATCCCGCCTCGAGCGCTCCCTCCAGACGTCGTTCAGCAACATGCTGAACGCACGTCTGGAGAGTCTGTCGAGTCGCCTCCCTCCAGAGGCTCCAGTTCGCCCCCCTCTGGCGGCGGACAAGAAGAAGGGAGGAGCGGCGGCTCCACCCACGAGGCCGGCACCGGCAACCCAAGCCCCGATAGCCCAACCGCTGGGCATGCGATGGGCTGAACTCCCTGCCCCTGCTACCACAATTGAGTGGACCAAAGTGGTGGGCAGGAAAAAGAAGGCGGCCCCTGCTTCGCAGCCCAAGGCCTCAGCCGCGCCACCGAAGCCGCAGGCGAAGCCACCAGGGCCGAAATTGCCGTCAATCCCCCAGTCGGCTGCGGTGATCGTGACGCTGCAGGATGCCGCGGCCGACAGGGGGATCGGATACAGGGAGGTCCTGGTGAAGGCGCGCGAAGCCGTGGCCCTGCCGGACATGGGGGTCGAGGATGTTCGGGTCCGGCAGACGGCCACGGGAGCCAGGAAAATCGAGCTCCCGGGTCAAACTAAGGAGAAGGCCGCCGAACTGGCCCGGGCGCTCGAAAAGGCGCTGGCCGACATCGCCACGGTCGCCGTCCCAACAAAGAGGGCGGACATCCGGATCGTCGGGCTGGACGATTCGGTGTCCTCCCTCGAGATTCAGACGGTCGTGGCGGCGAAGGCCGGCTGCAAGGCGGCCGACTTGAAGGTCGGAGAAATAAAGAAGAATTGGGGGGGCCTTGGTGTGGTCCACATTACGCTCCCCGCGGCGGCAGCCAGGGAGCTTGTCGAGGCCGGCAAGCTCCTGGTCGGGTGGAGCGTCGTCCGCGTCCACCTGCTGGACGAGAAGCCCATGCGTTGCTTTAAATGCATGGGCTTGGGGCACACCCGCCCC
>MU158704.1:170383-198914 GCA_015888305.1 Antheraea pernyi
CAGCCGGTGTGTACCTGGTCTGTCCCTCTATAGGTAGGAGCCCGGCGGTCACCTTCCGCCGGGCGGACCGTGGGGGTGGCTCTACAAGGTTGATTAGCTCGAACGATCCCTTGCTGCCCCCACAAAACGGTCTGTCGGTACACCGTGGGGTTTTAGTCCGTGCGACTCGGACATAACCCACCCTCTCCCCCGGGAGGGTGGCGTATCCATAAGGGATTTCCCCACGTAAAAAAAAAAAAAAGGAACTACTGCTCCGATTTGAATAATCCTTTCAGTGTTATATAGCTCATTCATCGAGAATGGTTATAGGCTATATATCATCACGCTAAGGCCAGTAGGTGCAGAGCATAGATGAAAAATGTTTCAAAAACGAGATGTTTTATTTTTTTGAGAGCTTCTGCTATGTGTCAGCATTAGCCCAGAGAACTATTACTAGGCGGACGAAGTCGCGGACAGGGGCTATATACTAATATTATAAAGAGGTAAAGTTTGTGAGGTTGTAGGGGGTAATATCTGGGGAGTCGGAGAAAAATGGTCGAACGAAAACGTTTCTTACGAACGCTGCCTTAATTATGAGATGTATATGTATATGATTTGGCTTAATTTTTACGATCGGCCGCCTTCCTGACATCAACCCTCCTTATTACTCCTTATTACCTACTTATTACTTATTTATACTAATATTATAAAGAGGTAAAGTTTGTAAGTTTTTGACGTTGTAGGGTGTAATCTCAGAAAGGGTCGGCTAGTCGAGATTAAAATTGTTCTTGACAGCACATATGTTATGTAGGTAGTTTAACATCTTCGAAGAGATAACACAAAATAAAAACAATGCGCAACCGTTTGTCATTTGTAAGGAATTCATTTTAACACCTTCGAACCAAAATGGTCACGGACGGTCCAGTTTCACAGCAATTTTCTCTCATGAACGCTCTAATCGTCGAATGAGCTTCCCGCTGAGATTTTTCTAGAGGACTATAGTATTAGCGTTCTCAAGTTGGAAATAAACAGGATGCTTAGACGATCACGAACGCGCGTTTGAGATTCCCAGTGTTGCTAGGGTCCATATGCTGCGGTCACTGCTTACGATCAAGGTCCCGTATACTTGTTTGCCACCATCTTGGTATAAAATAATTAATATAGATTTCGGCACAATTATATGAATCAGTCTGGAAACACATAGACACATGGTAGAGCCACGCTAAAACTATTACTGGTTTCAGTACGAATGGGTTGGCTCGTCCGGGGGAGTACCACCCTCTCATAGAAAACCGACGTGAAGTAACAGTGCTTGCATTGTTGCGTTTCGTTCGGTCAGTGAGAGCGCCGGAGGCCCACCTCCCCACCCCTTTCCTCTCCCTCTCCCTCCCCTAACCCTTCGCCCCAAAGGGTGGCAACGCACCTGCAACTCCTCTGGTGTTGTTAGTGTCCATGGACGGTGGTGATCACTTAACATCAGGTGACCCACATGCTCGTTTGCCACCAAGGACATACAGGAATTATAAAATCAATGGAAATATGTTCTGTCAATGATTCTAAAGGCCCCGAGAGTATTTTTGAAACGAAATTCCTTATCTTGCGGTACTTACTTAGCGGCTGGGGGCTAGGCGAAAAAAAGTGTAAGAATTTTCTGTCACAGCCCTTTCTATAGTGTAGACGGTTATCCATAGCGCATATGATATTAGCTGCCTAGTCATAAATGCGCGCTTATTGGTTCATTGGTATGTACACGGCATACGCGAAAGCTGTTTCGTAGCGTAATAGGTGTAGTTGTGTACTTATATACATATGTTTATTTTTAACAAAACACTTGCTCTGTAACCTCTTTGCTAATTGTTTGTATACACTTATGTTGGTTAATAATAACTATTAATCTCGATAATGAATTGCTTAGAAAATTAAGAATGACGCCAGGTAAGAGTTAGAGTTAAAGTACAACAATATGTGAATAATTTATTATTAACCAAAGAGCTCTATATATTTAAACTCTCTTTTTTTTAAATAGCCAATTGACATATTGTTGAATGATGTATAATAAAATGTTTATTTTTACAACTCGAATAAATGTATTAATTACAAAATATCATATCATATATTTCATCAATTCATTAGTTTTTTCTGCGTTTCATTTAATTGTTATCATACTCTAGTAATTCATTTATTTATATTTGTGAAATAATAACGTAATACGTTTTTCCCTCTTCTATACATAAAATGAAGTGTCTGTATGTAATATCAAAATAACATTTTTTTACTGATTTGGTGCGAAAGTATACATACACACTACTGAGAACAAAAATGTAATTTTTAAATGTTTTATCGGTCTGTCTGTCTGCTTGTTCCGGCTAATCTCAGAAACGGCTGGACCGATTTAGACGGGAATTTCATACGCAAATAGCTGAAATTACAGCGGGTTACTTTGTCTGCAATGCTATCTCCAAAACGGTTGGAACGGGACTTTCACCGACAGATAGCTGACCTTATAAAAAGTAATTTATTTTATTTTGATTTAGACTAACTGTTAACCATGGCTTCGCAGTACTATCTCCAAAACGGTTACATCGATTTTCACGGGACTTTCACTGCAGATAGCGGATCTTATAAAAAGTAATTTAATTTAGACTAGCTATTAACCTTGGCTTTGCCCGCTGTGCTATCATCAAAACAGTTAGACCTATTTTCACGAGACTTTCACTGGTAGATAGCGAACCTTATAAAAAGTAATTGAGGTTATTCTATTTTAGACTAGCTGTCACCCGCGACTTTGTCTGCATGAAAATTAGCAAGATTTCAACTCATTCTTTATTTTTAATTAAAGAAATAATTAGTAGCTTATTGTTTACAGTACGACAATATAATTACATATTAATAATTTTAGTAATATAGAGGTCTTCCTAATAAAATCTTAGATTATAAACGTATTACGTAAAGAGTTTCATAATACAATTTGTTGCTGAACATACAAGCGTTATATTTTTTATATAGTCACAAAATCTTAATTATAATGGCAATGTATATCAACTATAATGTAAATGTAAATCTGTGTAATAATATTTCAAGATATTGTTTCATTAGTTCCTTATACAGTGGAAGTGATCACTGAGGTAGTTATATGGTGGATTAAGGTTCCAAATATGTTGCTGATGACCAACCTCATTTGACACACTGCTAATAGCTAAATACTAATATTTGTATATCTAATGTGCATGTTGCATGTTACTGTTAGTGGCGTGCGTGTCGTACTTACAATTGTTTTTAAAGAACATTTCTATAAGTGTACACAGTCCCACAATTTTATAATTCTTTAATACGTTTAAAAAAAACGCGTGCGGAGCTGCGGGTACTGCTAGTACTAATATATAATGCTGAAGAATTTGTTTGTATGGTTGAACGCGCTAATCTCAGGAATTACATGTCCGATTTGAAAAAATATTTCAGTGTTAGATAGCTCATTTATCGAGGAAGGCTATAGGCTATGTATATATCATCGCTAAGACAAACAGGAGTGGAGCACTAATGAAGAATGTTTCAAAATCGGGTTGTTTTTTCTTTTTAGCTGGGTGTTAGCGTTAGTATTATGTACGTTGCCATGGTAACGTAGTAACTTTCTATCGCAAACATTTTAAAAGTTTATTTTGTGTTTCTATTCAAAATGTTTATTCTACCTTTGTTTTGTTTCCAATTTTTTATTTTTAATCTATTGTATCTAGTCGGCCAAAGTCATAATCGGTACATCTCTAAAAATTATCCTTTGTTGTTCGTGCTTCTACGCTTCGGTGAACACGGTCCGACGGTCAATGACACCGTCTTACCACGTGCTTCAACAAAGCCGCGTAATGGATTGAATACAATTTTTGTTTTCCTCGAGATAATTAGGTCAAATATTAAGCACCTACTGTTTTAATTGATTTAGATCCAGAAACGACTAATTTGTGTTCCGTAAAAATATTGCTAGTGACTAACCAATCGTGCGGCGTGCGTTAATGCACACGTTTCGCCGCTTTACTCTTTTATTATAAGTATAGATAAATTATTTTCTTGTGTTATTTTACAAGCATCGTGCACCTTATAGATCGTTGTTTTTCTGCTGTCGTATAATTTGTAACTTTATTTATAAACTAGCTGACCCGTACCCACTTCGTTGGGCGGTAAACATTTTTACTTTATCAAGCTCTACAACTTTTCTCTAGGACTCAATCATACATCTCTCATCGTTAAGGCAGCGTTGGTAAGAAACCGTTCGACCGTTTTTTCTCCGACTTACTTTGCAAATCCGACTACCACAAACAAGTCTTTTCACTTTTGGGGTTAATATTATATACACTCACAAATAATATGGCTTTCTACTGGTAAAAGAATTTTCAAAATCGGTTTAGTAGATTCAGATATTACCCCGTACAACCTCACAAACTCACAACTTTACCTCTTTATGATGTTAATATAGATAAAAACAACTTTGTATATAACAATAGACGATAATGAAATGAATATACGTTGTTTATATCGTGACTTCAGTGTCAGTAACGTTATACGTTCTCTCCTTCACACCTATTGGCTTATGCCATAATACTTGTTTGCTTCCATGCTTATAAAAATAAGACTAGTCGACCATTTTGATTGTTAGCTCTATTAACGGACAAAGCAAATAACTACATTATTAGATGACGCAATAATTACTATCTTTATTAATGAGTAAATAATGAAATTTGATCTTAAATGCGAATCTGCGATAAAATACACGATCATTCCTTGGTCATAAGAAAAACCTCTTTCAATTTAAGTCTCCGGGGAAATAACACGGAGCCTCGATATAAGAAAATTATCTTCAGTATCCACGCAACGGCTGAGATGAAGGTATAATAATGTTCACGCAGAGTGGCAACACTATGTACCAGTGAAAAATTGTATTAACCCTTTTCCTTCTCTTTTTAGCAAGACGCGATCTACCTATCTGCCCGTATTCATATTTTATTCTCATTGCCACAGTGGTTGGATATGAACTTCATCTATGTTATCGTTTTACATACAACGGTACGCATGCTACCGAAAATTTATTGAAATAACCTACTCGCCACGTTCTATGCAACTATTTCACATTTATTATAACAAATATGGATATTAAATGGTTTAATGGAAAGTGAAAAAATAATTAAAATTATTCGAGGAATTTCATGAAGTGGCCGATCGAAGTTACGCCAAAAGGAAAACTCTTAGTAACCCTAAAATTTCGACACGTTATCAGGTTATGAATATTTTTTTATTATATTTAAAAATACGCTAAGTCTAATTAATTAAAATTAAATAAAAAAATTATAATACAATAATATAATAAATAATTAAGTTTGTTCTCGTGAAAATAATTTTGTTAATCTACTCGGAATAATTATGAGATGCCTATTATTCATTCAGGTATTTAACCTTATTTCCATTCTATTACTATATTAAAAGCTAGATAACCTTTAGAGTAAAATCATAATTTTATGAATTTTAGATAATATTCTGAAAAATCCTTCTAAAATAACGAATATAAATATTAAAGAAATATTTGATTTGACAAATATTAGATTCCAGGACACACCACTTACCATTGCGGAAAGTATTGGGATCCTTGGTGTCAAAATCTCTAGCGACGTTCAGTTTCGTTGTCACCTGGAAAACAAAGTTAAGCTGGCATCCAAAAAGCTTGGTGTTCTGAATAAGGCGAAACAGTATTTTACCCCTGGGTAAAGACTGGTGTTGTATAAAACGCAAGTCCGACCCCAAATGGAGTACTGTTGCCACCTCTGGGCAGAAGCACCTGGATACCAACTTGGGCCATTTGACTCGGCTCAAAGATGAGCTATGAGAATTGTTGACGATCCCAAGCTCACAAACGGTATCAAACCATTAAGTCTAAGGAGAGACGTCGCATCCCTATGTGAGTTCTACCGTTTGTATAATGGGTTATATTTCGAGGAATTGGTCAACCTTTGCCTACTTTTCACCATTGTACCGCTCGTCATCGGATGGGAATTCATCCTCACAAACTAGAACCGAAATGGTCTCGGACGGTCCCGTTTCAGAGGGGTTTCCTTCCACGCACGCTTCGGTTGTGGAATAAACTTCCTGCTGATTTTCATGGGGGCTACAATATGTCATTCTTCAAGGGGTAAGCATATAGGATATTGAAGGGTCGGCAACGCGCATGTGACATCTCTGATGTTGCAAGCGTCCATAGGCTGCGGTAACTGCTTAACTTCAGGCGGCCCGTATGTTTGTTTGCCACCATCGTAGTATTAAATAAAATCGAAACGTCTAACCGGAGCGTAAATTAAGTGTCTATATTAATGGTTTTATATATATATACCTATGTTTTACATTCTATTAATCTCATTTGTTAAATAAATATTTTTTTTATATTTTATATAAATAATTGGAAATTGTAACATATTATCTGGAAAGAAGGCTGACTTTTAAGTGCAGTTACCGGAAAAACATACCTATATGGACGCTTTGACATATACGAATATACAATGTTGTCCTCTTCAGTAGGTTCACTGAACGTGAGTGGTTTTCCTCTGTATGGTGATTTGGAATCGAACCATCTTTCTAGATCGTTAAAGACGGTAGAGCCACGCTGAAGCTATTACTTTTTTTTTTTTTTAACGTGGGGAAATCCCTTATGGATACGCCCCCCCCCCGGGGGAGTTGAAAAAGCCGTGAACATCCCAGTCCGTTAGTGGTATCCGCCACAAAATACGTCTGCGACATATTTTAACCGAACCTCCCAATGAAATAACGGCAGCGAACGATCAGTACCTGTCTGTAACCAGCCTGTCTCTCCAAACAGAGCGTGCTTACGACCACGCCCGCGTAACCACAGATCAGTTCAGAAAAAAAAGAACAGAATCCTCTGAGTATGAGTTCGATTCACCCTTGGCTGTTTTTTACAATCGTTCCTCATAGCTATAACAATGTATCTGATGATAAGTGAATAGTTCAAAAATAATGTCTACTATTGAAAGTAATAACTCATAGATTATTAAACCCGTTCGAAATATACTATACAAATTATAAATTCCAATCTCGTTAACTAATGAAAGGAAGAGACGTTCAAAGAACATTTTAAATCAGAAGCCGGACTCGAGTCAACAAAGTAAATTGAAATGGAAACCTCGAATACCCGATCGCGAGGATTTCAATTTGCTAACTGACGATACGAATGTACAGACTTTCGAAACTCATGAAGGCTTCTACTAAATCCGATATCGATTTAGCAAATCGTGTCACATATCACTTTAATGAGTTAGCAAATTGTATGATTTTGTTTTTAATTTTAGATTATCGCGAACTTTTGCTATGCTACTTATACTGTTTTAGTTGAGTGAATTGTGACCACCACATACGTGGTAATAAATCCGTCAGTGTAACTCTCTTTTGTGTGTTTTTTTGTACAATCAGGTAATTAGTTAACCGTATTAGCATATAAAATGCTCGCACTGCCTAGTTAATATTTATAAATATAGCTATTCCCGCGGCTCCTCACGCGATTATAAAATTGTAATTATTTCCGTCGTCTCGTAACTTTATCAAATCAAATCAAAAATACTTTATTCAGTTTAGGTCCTAATAAGGCGCTTATGAACGTCAAAACTACCACCTATTCGCAAAACAACCCAGTCACCGAAAAGAACCAGCAAGAAACTCGATTGGGTACATCTTTTTAACATATATATATATATATATAGTGGCCATCGTGGCCAGACGCTCCACTTCATTCCATTCCTCCCCCTGGGCTACGACTAGGGTGTCGTCCGCGTAACAGATGAGGCGTGCTCCATATGGGAGCACGCCGCGGAGCACCCAGTCGTAGCCCATGTTCCACAGGAGCGGCCCCAAGGCCGACCCCTGTGGAACCCCTCGCCTTGTGGCCCGCCGCACCATACGCCCGTCGCCGTCTACATAGGCGACCTCCCTGTCTTCGAGGTACGCCTCCAGCACCCGCCGCAGGTAAGGGGGCACTCCGAAATATCGGAGCGCCTCCCGTATGACCCCATGCGGCAGGGTGTTGAAGGCGTTGGCAATGTCAAGGGACACCGCCAAAACCCTCTCCCCCTGGGAGGTCGCCTCTGCCGACAGCGACTTCAGGAGGCACAGGGCGTCCACAGTGGAACGCCCTGTCCGGAAACCATACTGCGCGTCCGCCAGATTAGGCCCTACGCCCTCTAGGTGCTGGACGACCCGGGAGGAGATAATCCTCTCCAGCACCTTCTCGGCGTCGTCCAGCAGGACGAGGGGCCGATACGCGGACGCGCAGTCCGGAGGGCGGCCTGCCTTTTCCATAAGGCAGAGCCGCCCAAGCTTCCAGGGCTTCGGGAACTGCCCGACCGAAAGACACCGGTCGAACAGCTCCCGAAGCCACCCCCTTAATTGGCCCAAGGCGAGGCCGAGCACCCGACCCGGGACCGACATATATAATATAAGTAGATTTTCCTTCCTATACATAAAAATATAATAATAGGGGCGGGGAGGGGGGTCACCGGCGCTCTTACTGGCCAAACGAAATGCTACAATGGAAGCACTATTACTTCACTTCGGTTTTCTGTCAGAGGGGTGGTACTACCCCGGTAGCATTTCGTTTGGCCAGTAAGAGCGCCGGTGACCCCCCTCCCCGCCCCTATTATTATATTTTTATGTATAGGAAGGAAAATCTACTTATATTATATATGTCATTTTGATTTAAATGTTTATAAAGGAGCAGCAAGCCCATTTCGGTATCACTCTGAATCTGTTCTCGACAATTTTTAATTCCACATCTCCATATCATCATAGGTTGTAATTTATAGTATGACATAATATTAGATACCTTTTATACCTCCTGTAACGGTATCCAAGCAATAATACCGTACAACGAGATGTGTAAATGAGTAAAAAAATGTAAAAAATATACACAGGCTCGCACTGACCTCGCTTTATATAAATAATATTAATTTTATGCTGAAATGAGCTGAATGTATAATGAGGCATTTCTAAAACAAAACAAAATAAACATATAATTAACCTTACATAATTCGAAAAGTTGCTGGAACATTTATCATAGACGTAGAGAACATTCGGCAAATTCTATAATTAGCATGAAGCTTTTCTGGATAATTGCCAGGCACAAGAAATTGAGAGCTGGCAACATATAAAAGCTGCAGTCGGTGCATTAATAATGCATATAGTATATACATATATCACTGCTGTGGCCACTTACATATTTTCTGCTATAACCGTTCCAATAATATTGGTAAAGTCGGTTGCGTTCTGACGTATTAGGGATTAGGGTATTAGAGTTTCAGCTAGATTTAGTACATGAATGAAATAAAGAATACATCTTTCGAATATCAATAATCAGAAACAAAACTGCTGTATTCGCTTTAGATCTTTAGAAAGCACTCATCACAAAAGAAAATTGGTATCGGAGTATATGCATACATGTTTTTTAAAGGTCTTTATATGACCCGTTTTATTACAACTTCCTACTAGGTGGCGCTGCAGCATGCTAACCTCTGTACTGTCAACCGCTCGCTGTGAAAATTATTATACAATATCTTCATAGCTACATCTCGACTATGAATTAGAACCAATTGTATTATGACAAATAATAATGATGAATAAACAATAATAACAATAATAGTACATTCACATTGAACATATATCTGCAACCCTACTCTGTGCTTTAATAGTATTTCAATCTAATAATGTTCTGACAAGAAAACCCACCGTACAAGCTTCTTGAGGTTATTGTCTGGAAAATCGGTAATATGCTTAGAAGCCTCACTGTACAATCTAATACTATTACGTAAGGAACATTTAGTGCTTTTAATAAATTTAAGGGATATTATTATATCTTGCTTAATTTTTAATAGTAAAATAATTCAACATACAAAGCCACTACATATTTGATGGTAAGTTAAGAGAAAATAGCTTTAAGTTATGTTAATAGGTGCACTTGGTATCAGAATACTTTTTGATTATCCAAGTTTCGATTCGATTATCACGTAGTTACGGCCGGAACAACATGTTTTCTCTCTTCTATTATGAAATGAGATTCGGCTAAGTGTTGTACGATCGGCCGCCAGCCTGACGTCCAACCTGTTTGTCTCTTGCTGAATACAGCTAAATGGTCAATAAGCCTTTAACGGGCTATTGATTAATTACGTAAGGGTACCGAGAGGAAGTAAGAAAGAGAGTATAAAAAATCTCTACATTCCCTTGTCTTGGAGCTGAGGGGGATAAACCCATACTTATGTCATATTTTGTTATTCGAAATTTAATATTACAAATCTTGTTCCATTTTGGACGCTGAATGTTTTTCTTCATTCTATACTATGTTTTTATTCATACACTGCGATTTACACCTCATTTTACAAAGTTGTATGGTTCATTAAAGGCTTCAAATCTTATATGTGTTCATTTTTATCAATTTTAAATGTTATCATCATATATATTAATACGTGAAGCTTAAACTTTGTATCCCTTTTTAAGAGAATTGGACGAACGGATGAACGTGAAATTTGGCATAGTTAAAGTTTATATGGAAAAGTGCAGAAAGCTATTTTTTAATATAAAATGCATTACAAGTATATTAAATTAATTAAAATATACATTACTCACACTACTGCTCGAATTTTACATACTATATACACACATATAAATGGAAAAGACATTTTGACATCCGTCAAAAGGTCCGTCACTCTTACGTTCCAATATTATACCTTTTCAATATTTTGACATGCCTTGCATGCTCTTTGAAATCAATTGGTCAAATTGTAGGTTAATTTTATAATAATATAATATGTAAATTCATAATTTAAATAATTATCTTTAGTAAATTTATAGAACCACTGAAATAATGTAAATGTATAACAAAAATTCTTTGTAAAATCAAAATAAGAAAATTTGTTTGCTCTGACAGTAATCTACGACAGAGATCTCCGCGGTTAGAATCATGCGGTTCAACTTGATGTAGCAATTATATTTATTACAGTTGATGATACATTTTGAACAAAAAGGAACTCATTTTCAAAAGTTAATGATAGTATTAAAAACTTCTTTGTTTTGGATTCATTATTTGGTTCTATTGTGTATCCATTACTTTTCCAAACAATGATATTGAGTGTATCACTATTCCTTATAATGTACAGACTACATTTAATTCAATATCACAAAGATATACCATCTGCCCATGATATCGTGTAAAATTAATTGATAATTGTGTCTGAGTTGCGATAAATTTCTTTATTTTCGTAAAGTTATCTTTACTTAGAATTTGAAAGCCTTACTACCTTATGTAACCGCCTGTTTTTGTTTCAAATTTATAATTAATTTCGATTTTCATTTCGAAATAGATTTTTTAACGTTTATACAATTTAAAAATGTGGCAAAACACTGAGTAGCCATGATGAAAACCTTTGATAATAGAAGTATAATTTGACAAAAGAACCCGAATAAAGTTCAAACTTTAAAAAATCAATGAATTATGGTCGAATGTCGACCACTGGGCGCCCACTAGTAAATAATAATTATAGAACATTCTTCCTGTGTATTTAATTAAACTAGTCGATAATTATATTTTATTATTAGTATTTTTGGTAGTAGATTGTTTAACTGATTTACTGTTTTTTCTCACTTTAAGGTGATTTAAACAATGATATTATAACTAATAAAAAGCTGTAGAGACGTCATAAGCGCAATGTTAAAACTTGGCTAACTTATTTTTGACGGCTGCCCCGCCAATCCGCCGGTCTCTAAGCAACATATAACTATTCTTTTTGACCACCGATATTGAGAATATGCCATGTTACTTCAACATTTTATCTAAGACAATGTAGTGTTACAATATTAGTGTATGTATGTGTCGTTTGTTTTGTTAAAATATCATGTAGGTAACTTATCTACAGCTTTTTAGTTATCATCGTATTTAAATACTCACTTTAATTATAATAATGACTCATGTTGTTCTTCCTATGTTCTTTCAATGAATAGATAATAGAATAGAAATTTTTGGTAGTGGTAGAGCCACGTTGAAACTTACTGGTTTCAGCATGAATGGGTCGGCTCGCCCGGGGTAGTACCACCCTCTCATAGAAAACCGACGTGAAGTAACAGTGCTTGCATTGTTGCGTTTCGTTCGGTCAGTGAGAGCGCCGGAGGCCCACCTCCCCTCCCCTTTCCTCTCTCCTCTCCCTCTCCCTCCCCCTCCCCTAACCCTTACCCCAAAGGGTGGCAACGCACTCGCAACCCCTATGGTGTTGTTAGTGTCCATGGACAGTGGTGATCACTTAACATCAGGTGACCCACCTGTTCGTTTGCCACATATGACATTAAAAAAAAAAAGTTCTCTGATATTAATATAATGGTAACCTATAACTGATAGCATTATATTATTACCTGTTAAAAATAAAAATCTTTGATTTACGTCATACTGTGAATTTTAGTGTAACTGATCATTTTCTAACAACATTTTATTATTCTATAAAACGAGAAAGAATTTTACTTAATAAGGAGTGGGGGTCCCAGAAATCTTATATACCTACATATACATATCACTCAAAAATCGCCTAAAATCAACCTTACGTAATTAATGACAAGCCTCTAAGAACTTCACCTTAATGCCTTATACGATACAATCTCATACAAATCTCAACGATACAAACTCATAATTCTAAATTTTTAAATCAATTTCAGGTAACAAAGTTAAAATCTACAAACGTAATCACAGATTTATGTTATTTATATAAAGATAGATAATAAATTTAGTAGGAATAGACGCGTATAAAATTCCTATGTTGCGTCGTACAAAAGGTTTTATGAGAAGGTGAGATGATATCAAATAAGTTGCTGGTAAAGACGATCTTAAATTCACATTACATTGGAAGGAGAAAGTAGCTTCTCTATCATTCCAAGTAAGAAATATTATCTAAGAAGGAGACTTGAAAATTGAAATTCGAGAACTAACTGAGTAAATCAAAAGACGAGTTCCAGGTATCAGATATTTTCATCGCCTTTTCTTCATAATATACAGAGATGGATTCTGAATAAACCTTATTCAGAATTTAGAAATAACACATTAACTTATCAATTTATGAAATGGGATCGTTTGAAGAAGTCAAATTACGTAGAACTAATTAAACTCAATTATTGAAAAAAAAAACAGTTATTAGTAGAAAAGTTTTAAAAGTACATTTTTTTTAGAATAACTTAAATGATTTTTTTTTTCAATTTACAATTAGCCTTTCAATGCAACTTTACATACTGTGTGTTTCATGGTATAGTACCTAGACGACAGAGCCTAGCTCGGTTTTTTAAAAAACATTTTTAAATTAAAATAAACTTTTAGGTTTACATCACAAAATTAGCATGTCTTATAAAAAAAATTACAACTCTCTTTTGATTTCACTCGGATTGGAACTGGGGTTAGACGGATTTTCGAAGCACCCGATTTCCAATTGAGCTATTTTCGTTTTGACAGCGGCGGCGAAATTTGCCTTTATATTCTAGCTATATTTTTTTCATTGTCTGAAAACTCAGATAAAAAAGTTTTCTATAAGCGAAATCTAGCTAGATCGATGTATCGTCCCCGAAACTACCTACATTCTAAGTTTCACGGAAATCGCTGCCGCCGTTTCCGAGATCCTGAATATATAAAAATATACAAGAATTG
Organism: Antheraea pernyi; assembly: GCA_015888305.1. Lineage (NCBI taxonomy): Eukaryota > Metazoa > Arthropoda > Insecta > Lepidoptera > Saturniidae > Antheraea > Antheraea pernyi. The sequence goes on from MU158704.1 coordinate 184,071, forward strand.
CTCGTTTAAAGGTATTAGATAGATGAAATGACATGAAATGCCCGAAGAAGGTAACATACTAACAACAACAAAGGGAAATAATTTTCAATGCTTCTTGAATTATTTTTTTATTACGAACTGAACTGACTAGTGACTTAAATTAAGATACGGTTTGGGAACATTGCGACTGAGATATGCCACTATCTTTCTTGTTGAAATGCAAAATAATAGTGTTTAAAATATCATGAACGTAATACACTCGCCCGCAAGTAGCTGTATTTATGTGATAATCATCAAAACTTAAGGGAGCGTAAGTGGTCATTATGTCTGCCTTTTAAAATCGTTAAACTCTGTTTCTTGTTACAAAAAAAAAGTAATTAATTGTTAAGTATTCAAGTTGTTGATAATTTCAGCGTCTTGAAGGTGACGCGGTAACGCATTCCATAATCATATCTCAGCTATCGGGAAGGAGTTTAAATAGAACGTGGATCTATACTGAGTCTTGTTGTAAGAACGAAGGTCACGCCCGCGAGACGTAGAGAACATAGACAGTTTCTGGATATATCAGGGAGATGTAGGGTCAAATAAGAGAACATAGAGAAAATGTAATATGTACTCCGACGAGAATGCATATCAGGCCACTTTATATGTGATTAATACAGAAATTTAAAAGACGATCTAGTTTATTGTGCAACTCTTCTGTTAGATCAGAATAAGTCACATAGTTACTCGTACTTCAACAGGGAGTGGCATTGATCGAAAGTGTTTTTGTTTTAAGTTAATTTTGTGATCCTGAACTTAGTTTTCACTTGTTCATGTTCTTTTTTTTATAGTAACACGGTAAAATGACTGCACTACGCCTAATGGTAAGCACAGTATAATCCAAAAACAATGGCGACCACCGAGTGACACACTATTCATCGCCGGTCCCTGCTGTTATGCCGGCCTCGTAAAAAGCTGGATATGCACAGGCTGATCCTGAAACGCGGTCCACAGAAGCGAATCACTTTGACGGGGTTATTCGCCATATACATGGTGGTTGCGACATTCAGACTGTAAAACCATACCACCCCGCTTTCGCCATTGCCTCGTTTGTTAATCAACAGGGTGCACCACGTGAGGTTGGCTTGAGTGTTTTAAGTCTTATGCTGATGCAGATGCAGAGATAAATGTTGGTAGGTTTAAAACGAGAATTTTTTGAATTTTGAATTTTAAATTTTAGAGAATTTTAAAAGAATATTTAATATAACAATACATAAATAAAATATACGTATGTATTGTATATATGTAGTATATCGGTGTTGATATTTTATTTATGTATTGTTATATTAAATATTCTTTTAAAATTCTCTAAAATTTAAAATTCAAAATTCAAAAAATTCTCGTTTTAAACCTACCAACATTTATCTCTGCATCTGCATCAGCATAAGACTTAAAACACTCAAGCCAACCTCACGTGGTGCACCCTGTTGATTAACAAACGAGGCAATGGCGAAAGCGGGGTGGTATGGTTTTACAGTCTGAATGTCGCAACCACCATGTATATGGCGAATAACCCCGTCAAAGTGATTCGCTTCTGTGGACCGCGTTTCAGGATCAGCCTGTGCATATCCAGCTTTTTACGAGGCCGGCATAACAGCAGGGACCGCGACGCTGGCGTATGGGCAACCAATTAAGCTCTGAACGATGGCTCGATACATGGTCATACTTACGAAGATTAAAAACAAATCGAATGCAATTGTTGAGTAATCTGTCAAATTTGTTAAGAAGGTCAGCGTTCAGTTCGTAAAAGCACACATCCCTATAGTCAATTATAGGAAATATTATAGATTGCACTAGCATGATTTTCGTTTTAACTGGGAGAACATTTTTAAAGCGATAAAAGGACTTCAGAGTACCCATCACTTTCTGACTAACCTTGGAAATGTGAATTCTCCAATCCAATGTGGCATCAATGTGTAAACCAAGGTCCTTTACGTCCGTACTAAACGGTATGACAAGACCACTGAATATAATCTGAGGCAGCGAGCTGAAGTCTATTCTGGTAATCATACGAGAGCTCCCTATTACAATTGCTTGACATTTGGAAGGATTAACTGATAAGCCAAACCTCTCGGACCAATCCTTTAAGGCATTTAGATCCCGGTTAATAGAATAGATTGCAGCTGACAGAGAATCTACTGCGGCCTGTGTGTATAATTGCAGGTCATCAGCATACAAATGATAGGTACATCGCAGTTCATGAGTTAAGAGGTTAATAAAGAGGGAAAAAAGAAGAGGTGAAAGTATACCACCCTGAGGGACGCCAGCACCAAGCTCACACCAATTAGACGTAGCCCCATCTATACGGACCGATTGTTTTCGTCCCTTTAGGTATGAAGCGAACCATGCCAGTGCCTCTAATGAGATATTATAATGAGAAAGAATAGCCAGGAGAATGTCGTGACTAACAGTATTAAAGGCATTGGAAAAATCTACTAGAACCAGCACAGTAATCATTTTATTTTCCACTCCATTTCTCAAATCACCAGTCAATATACAGTTAACTAATACTAAATGTACTTAGTTCTTTAGTTCCGCATTGCCTCGTATGGACATGATCCCATTCAAGTTTTCCACGGTTACATGTGATCAGATTAAAAAGTCCGTTCTTTCAATAAAGTCTAATGCTACGGGCTGTGACAATTTGAGTAGACAAATGATTATTACTATTCTTGACCAGATTCTTCCTATTATATCTCATGTCATAAACTTTTCTCTATCCTCTGGACAGTTTCCATCCATATGGACTAAAGCCTATATTCGCCCTTTCCCTAAAACTGCAAACACTTCTCTTCCGAGAAAAAAAATTAGACACGACCCGAGTAACACTGTAAACTTAAAAAAGAGTGCTATGGGCATTTATTTTATTTTTAGCAACCAATCTTCTAGTAGATTATTACTACCATAATAATATACCAGGTAATAATATTACTAATTTCTTGCGATCATTTCAATGAACCAACAAGATGGAGACCGTCTTGTTAGAACTTTCTAGGGACTTTTGTGGCAAGTCAGTTATCCATGCACTGTATATACTGACGTTTGGCATTGCGTATAATCTGATTACATCGGTTTTTAGCGGACTTAAATAAGTTCCAGTTAATCTCCACACGGTTTTTTTTTAATTTACGAAAAGCATATGAAATAGCATATAAAATATGTATATAATATGATATATAAATATGAAAGCTGGAAGATTCAATGGCACGCCTAAACTTAACAGTACGCGAATCCCGCTGCGCAAAAAGATTTGTATTGAAGTCACCCATGATTATGTGATGTTCATAATCAGCTCCCAAAGTTTCGAGAACTGGCTCAAGGTCAGTAAAGTAATCTATGGAAGGGGGACAATAAGCAACACCGATTAAGGTTTTACTTCCTCTGACACAAACCTCTAGAAAGATATACTCCACAGAAGCAAGATGCTGAGAAGAAGATAATTTAACAATTTTGTAATTCAAGTCACTTCGTAGATATATAGCGCCTCTTCTATCGATGCGGTCGTTACGAATAAGAACAAAACCAGGGAGAGAATACATAGTAGAAAGTAAATGAGGTTTGAGCCAACTCTCAGAAATCAGGATGGCATGAACGTTCGTATCTGAAAACGCTTCTAGAAAATCACTATAATGACTTGGCAGACTTTGAGCATTGATGTGGCAAACATTAAACAACTGGTTTGATTGTCGATTCAGGCTTTGTCGTAAAATGTCACCAAGGGTTTCGGTCACAGAACAGTAACTGCAGTTATCAGGCGAGCTAACAGAATCATTTGCAGAATAGAAAGATGTATCACTATCAGATGTTGACATAATAATAAAAATATATATTAATAATACTCTAAATAAAATATATACTTCTGTCTAAAATTATTAGCTAGTTGGGTGCAAGTATTTAATGTACATACACTAATACGACAACATTCGATAACCTTTGTTTTGTAAGGTAGAAACTTAGGCCATGTATGTAATAAAGGTAGCATCCGACAATAAAGTGAAAATAGAGGATAATACGTGACACGTATAACATAATGGGCCGAATCAATTTTGTCCATCGAGGCCGACGCAGGGCCCATACAAATAAGTTCAACAGTTAATAATCGGTAGAGGTGACCTGCGTTACGTATCTGTACTTAATAAAACTAGTACACTTAAACTTATAGTCTGCGGACATATGGTTAATATGGTTAGCGCATCTATATTATATTGAAATTAGTGTTTCAACTCTAAGGCACCTGGTGTTGAGAGGCCATGTTGCCGTTGATCGTAACATAAAAGACCAACTACGATATAAATTGTAAACTCATATATACGTATATTATCTGACAACACACTACATAATTGTAATCCATGTACATTTATCATTTGTCTGTACTACCTTTGAAGGGCAAATATATCTCCTAAATCGTAGTAGGGTTGAAATTTTCATAGGGTATAGGGACGTACTTCTTAGCATTCCATGGATTCACCGTGCGGGTGCATCGCGTGGCAGCGAGAGAAACTTCGAGCAGATCCTGAGACCTGTAACACGAGTGTAGGTTTAAAGGACCACTTTCTTTCTCTATCTACCCATTCAAATCTGGTATGAACCTGCTAATGCAGCTTTAGATACTTTGTTCTGGTATAGAATTTGCTGCAAATCTGCACAGGCCAAGGTCTTTCAGCAGGTTATACAGAGATTGTGTTGGTAGGTCTTTCGCACCCATTTTTACGGTATATAGATTACTACATAACCGTTTTTTCGTCAACTCATTTACAAGGTCATAATATTTGTTTAGTGTCATTGCGTCATTTTTAGGTATGTTAGTCTCTCACGGTACAGTAAGCTCTACAAGTACTATGCGTTATATATTTCTAGATAAAATAAATATGTCTGGTCTGGACGACGAAAGATTCACATCCCCTGAGATTTTATAGTAGTTTTCATACGTGTCCATTAACATAGTATAGTCGTGCGCTGTACCCTTGTTGAGTAAAGCTAGTTCTTGGAATTAATAGTTGAATCTTCTTTTATAAAGAATACATCAGATATTCCGGCAAACAATTGTCATAAAAAAAGGAAAATATTAAGCAGGTTCCCATACAATAATTCTCGTTTTGCTATAACGTAAAACAAACTTCGGTATTATTATAGTGCAAATAACCCCTAATGTAAAGTAAAGCAAATTACAAACCGGCCAAGTGTGTTTCAGGCTCGTACTAAGGACGCGGGCCTGAATGAAAAATAACCCAATTTCTTTGGTAGATACAGAACACAGTTATATTGTATAATGTAATAGCGCCAGCGGTACGCGAGTCAGATTCGTTTTTTTAATTACAAAACTACAAATTATTCAAAGTTTCTACATTTAAATGAGCTTCTGTTAGATTATCAGGAAATGTTCAAAAGTAGCGTAGGAGGGCTGGAAATGCTTGCAATAGACAGACACTAACTATCCCTTTTTAGTTGTAAAAGGAGACAACACGCTTTGAATTTTAAACTAAGTTATATGCAAGTGGTGTTCTTAGTAATATAGAAAAATGAAACAACTTTACTGTATTCCGCTAAGTTTAAATTGTTCTTTTTAATATCATGTCTTTCTATTTTCGAGCAAAATTTTGTTAGGTGCAATTTTTCAGCCTCGTCTTGTATTGTCCAAGCCCTGCACATCTGCTTTATAAAGTTACATAATCCCAGGGCTATCTGAGCTGTTTCAAAAAACAAGATTGTAAATGATGATTTCGGTGAAATGATGATAAACCTAATACTATTAGCTAAAGCACTGTTACTGGTCTTACTGAGTCTGAAACAGAGGATGAACAATTTGTCACTGTTTTAAGTACTAGATACTTAAGTCATACCGATCATGTACTAAATGCAGCTTTTCTGAATTTTTGCAAACATACATGAACTTATAAAGTATGTTTTTTTCTTTTAATTTTCAACAGGTACGCGCTTGGCTACTATCTCACCTGATGGTAATTGACGATGATGCCGGCGATGTATCGCGCTTACCCACTAGATGCCTGTTCACTCTACTCTTGAAAACTCCCAAGTTATAAGATGACGGGAAGACAGACGCCTGGAGTGAATTCCACTCCTTAGCCGTACGTATAATGAATGTAAAAGCCAACCGCTTCGTACGCATTACGGGAATATCATACACGTAAGGGTAGAAACCCTCACAGCGCCTAGTTGTCCGCTGATGGAATGGGGACGGTGGAATTCTATTATGTAATGCCTGTGCAAACTCTCCAAAGTGTAACCTATAAAACACTGAGAGACAGGCCATTTTTCGTCAACGCTCTAAAGTCTAAACTGAACATTATTGTATCCCACAGCGCTTCATCACAGATAAGCCGACGAGCACGATGCTCAATGGAGTCAAGAGCGGCCAGCTGACATTTGGCTGATCCGTCCCATAAGTGATAGCAATATTCCACACATGAGCGTACTTGAGCTTGGTACAGACTAAGAAGCTATTCTTGTGTGAAATATCGCTTAACTTTAAAGAGGATCCCAAGTTTCCTCGCAGCTGTTCTTGCTATATGTTATAGGAAGGATACTGTACTGTTAAGATACTGTATTCCCGAAACATAGCTTTAAATATAAAATCCTGTGCATTCCCTTCAAGTATATAAAGCTTTACACTGTTGTGATCTCTTAACGTTTTGGACTGCATGCCTCTTTGTACAATAAATAATTTTAAAAGTTAGTTGTTAAACGTGATGCTTGAGCCTGATGTTGTTGTCACCATTTGATAAGCTAAACCAAGATCCAAATTTCTCATTAAATACTCATTGTTAGTCCATTTCGATGGTTATGCCAGCACGATAACATGACATAAACCTAAATAATCAGGTATTGTTCTTAAACACTGATCTATAAAACAACGAAAGGAATTATTATTATCCGGTACCACGACCAATTTTCAACGATATCACGCACTGCGAATTTACACAGTATGCAATGTTTTCCGCAATTCTGTAGTGGTAGTACGTGAATACAAAATATGAAAATGAATAAAGGCACGCGGACTGCGGAAAAGTTCGTGTAAAAACTGTGATGCGGCAGAGCACTTTACTGTTCAAACATAAATCTAACCCAGGATACATTTTGTAAAAAACTAGATCCAACCAAAAATAAAGAGACGGTAACACCATGATTCTAGCTAGCATTTTTACGCAAAATCCTGAAAAATTAATCATGGATAAAAATTATCTACATGAAAATACAATCAAATTTTATTCTTTCATATTAACAATTTTATTCGTACATATTATTTCGAATTAAGCAACACTTGTACTGTAAGAGCATTCAAACAGATGATAAACCACAGTTCAAAGATAAAAGTATACGCGTCTTATCAATCAGTCAAGTCTCATTTTATTCAATGTTATATTCCTTATTCTAGTGGCCTCTGGACACTATATTAATAATAGAGATTTTATTTTTATAGTACCAAAGCAAGGACCTGTTTGTGTTACAAAAGTAAACACAATCCAAGAATAAGGGCAAACACAGAAATATTGGCCTCTCGGCTGGCTAATCTCTAAAAGCCAGAAACCGGAAAGAGTCAATATGAGGGATTTAAAACTATGTTCATGTTAGTAACGATGCGGTTGATTACAGATCCCTACAACCTCGCTTGGTTACTAGATAGTCACCTACTGTTCCTGCAACGCGTTGTGCCTAAACCAGACGTGATTGAGTAACTCCCCATTCTACGACTATCTATCCACTGGTCCTAATAATATTTGGACACATTCTATTGGTTAGCCACTCACAACAGTCGGTTGCATATCAAGTCACATAACAGACCAGACAGCACTTTTGGTTGCGATATGCTAAGCAATTTTCATAGCTACAGGTTCAAACAAACAATTGGCATAATCACAGAATATATCAATACAGTAGTTGTTTTAAACAACACTGACCTAAGGTAAACTGATTTACAAATGAGACGCACATTACAGACCATACCAGGTAAAGTCGGTATTTTCGGGGTAACAGACATAAGAAGATCGGATATAACAAGCGTATTCAAAAATTTACCCACTACTTGCACAGAGCAAACAAATTATTATATACTGAACAAGTGGTTTCAAACATTGTTAGTATATCGTTAGTATGATCATTATAGTTCCCATGTTATAAATGCAGTAATGAACAGAGAAACGTTGCCTTTTATAATATGCAATAATATAGGACAACCAGTCACAGAACTAAAAATTATATTTATAACACAATATTGCGTCCTCTGCGTGACTCAAATCCGGTTGTTCTCGGCGCAACATAAAATACTAGGAACTTGTTAGACATATCTAAACCCTACGTATTAATCTAAAATGTTCATAGAATGGTTAATTAGATGTTTTTATTAAATAAATATGATGTTAAAAATATTCTTCGGTAAATTATATTTCATGACTAAGTCAAAGTAACCCAGAAAATCTAAAATGTATATCCATTTAAGTTTTCCCCCGGGACCGAATAAAGTTGATTATCGGGAACCGATAACTTGATAACTGTGTGCTGTGCATCGGTCAATCGATAAGGGAAATCTACCTAGGAGCTATTTACTTCTTTTAAATTAAAATCTTTATTTAACAAACTAGACTGTACCCGCGGCTCCGCACGCGCTTTTAAATAAAGGTATTAAAGAAATGTAAAATTGTGAGTGGGTGTGTACATTACAGAAAAGCTTTTTCAAAAACATTGGTAATTACGACACGCACGCCAAATGTAACGTAACATAACTGTAACGTGTACATTAGATATATGAATACAAATAGTATATCGAATGAGATGGGATTTATCATCAGCAGCATACCTGGAACTTCAACCTACTACATACCAAACTCAGTGCTCACTAACACTATATAAGAAGGTAATGTAAGCAATACATTATCGAACAACATACCTTAAATCTTTTATTATATAGATATAATATGCCCGTATTGTAGATATACTTAAGTTATTCGTATACGTTGCTATAATCACTGAGTTATGTAGAAACAAACGCGGTAAATAAAACAGTATAGCCGCCAAATTGACCAAAAAGATGATATAATTCATATTTCATACAGATATATGACTTTCAATTATGTATATTTATTCTTGGAGTCCAGTAAGACACACGTCTCACGCGGTTGTAACATATTTTTGATCAATTTCACACGGACGAATGCACAGGTAGCAGTTAATCACTACATAGTGTACCAATTCAAATAAAAAGAAGAACCATTAAAAGCCGTTCACAATTAACGAAAATATCGGTTAACATACATAAAAAAATACATACAACCTAACATAGTAACCACCTCCTTTTTCGAAGTCGGTTAAAAAGAAAGTCTTCTGTCAGTTTATCTGTTCTCGATAAAGTCAAAAACGACCATTTTCATGCCATTTTCACCAGTAGATAGAATGATGATTCATGGGGACGGTTTAGGTATATTCGTAATGCTTGAACTGATTTTGACGGGACTTTCACTGGCAGATAACTCACCTTATAAGAAGTAACTTAGACTATTTTATTTTGTTACACAAGACTTCGTCCGCAATAGCCTACTATCTCCTAATTGATGGTACCGACTTTAACGGGGATTTTACGGGCAGATAACTAGCGGGCTCGGAAGACGTTATACCGCCCCTTTACAATGTAAACCTTGACAAATTATACCTAAACCTTCCCCTTGAATCATCATTCTATCTACTGGTGAAAATGGCATGAAAATGGTCGTTTTTGACTTTATCGAGAACAGATAAACTGACAGAAGACTTTCTTTTTAACCGACTTCGAAAAAGGAGGTGGTTACTATGTTAGGTTGTATGTATTTTTTTATGTATGATATTCATATGTTTTATTTAATTTGGTTAATTTGATAAACTATTTATTTTCCGCTTTTTAGTGCCTTATGGGTTTTGATTGATAATGAATTCGGTTAATATTTTTTTTGGAAAATTTACTTTATTTTTCTATTTTTAGTGTACATAAGTATATTTTACTAGCAGTGCCCGCGAACTCCGTTCCGCCTTAAGTATATTAAAATACGCGCATTTTTGAGGTATGGTATCTATCGGTATGGTATGCGATATGGTTTCAATTGGTTGTACAATAAGTAACGTTTGGTACGAACGCAACCTTATCAATAATCCGCGATAGTTTCTACCACCAACTCGACTACCATCGCTTCACATATAATACACCTTAAGTAATGTAATTACAATGCTTGCGTCATGTTGCAACACAGCAACGAACATAAGCACAATAGGCTCCTAAGAACTGAAGAGTTTTTTTTATAATATTGGTGGCAAACGAACATACGGGTCACCTGATGGTAAGTGACCACGGCCTCATAGTTGGCAAACGAACAGGTGGGTCACCTGCTGTTAAGTGATCACCACCATCCATGCACACTAACAATCCCAGAGGAGTCGTAAGTGCGTTGCCATCTTTCGGAGGGAAGGGTTAGGGGAGGGAAAGGGAGAGGAGAGGGGAGGGGAGATGGGTCTCCGGCGCTCTCACTGACCGAACGAAACGCAACATTGCAAGCACTGTTACTTCACGTCGGTTTTCTATGAGAGGGTGGTACTACCCCGGGCGAGCCGACCCATTCATGCTGAAACCAGTAATAGTTTCAGCGTGGCTCTACCACCATTGAAATATATTGTTTGTAATCCAAAATAGTTTCTATTCTGTCTACACAGAGTCTAAATACCTTTATTACCTATTAATTGGATATAATAGGATCAATAGTTTCGATTCTGACTTAAAATTGCTTTCAGGTTTTATTTTAATGGTTTCGCTATAAAGCGATGTAGAAAAGGATTAAAAGCGGTTAACTGTGATAAACAAAATACAGGGTTTATAAAAATAATACAATAGCAATTAATTCATAGTTGATACTTATACATACGTAAGGTATACTAAGGATGTAGGATGTAGGGTTTTATATATATGACATAGGATATTCTTGCGTTACTTTTCACATATTTAATTTTGTTTTATGATTATGAAGACTAAGAAGATAATAATGATGGTTAAAATAATGTACGACATATTATATAGAAGATTTGGCGCTTATGCCTTTATTGTAACTTGGACATGGAAGAAAATTGATTAAAGGTTATATAAGAAATATCTATATTTATGTTATATACTATCTTCAAGTGGCTGGAATAATTGTTTCTTAAAGTATTTACAATTTAATTTAAACTAAGCAACAAATAGATTTGAGGTCGTAGTTGATAAAAGATAAATTGGCCTTGTTTCGTCCCTATAGTACTTTATTTAGTTACTTTATTAATTCGCATTACAAACTAAAATAGTATTCGTAAAACCATACGAGAGACGACGCTATTAATTTAACTCTATAAGTAATCTATACTTAATATATAAAGCTGAAGAGTTTATTTGTTTCTTTGTTTGTTTGGTTGAACGCAATGATCTATAGAGTTAAATTAATAGCGTCGTCTCTCGTATGGTTTTACGAATACTATTTTAGTTTGTAATGCGAATTAATAAAGTAACTAAATAAAGTACTATAGGGACGAAACAAGGCCAATTTATCTTTTATCAACTACGACCTCAAATCTATTTGTTGCTTAGTTTAAATTAAATTGTAAATACTTTAAGAAACAATTATTCCAGCCACTTGAAGATAGTATATAACATAGAAATACTGAGTGCGTGATTCTAATCCAAGAACCAGAAAGTAGAGAATCGATATTCAATGTGATTTATCTATGTATAATTATTAAAAAGTAAAATCACACACACGTGTTAAATATATTTCAAAGAATATTATTATAATTATCTAACGATATAAATGATTATCTCTAATGTTGCTAGCAATTTCAGGTTCCCAACGATCTCCATTCTGTAATAGTTTTTCTTTGTTGTATAAAAGTTCCTCACGAGTTTCAGTGCTATATTCAAAGTTTGGACCTTCGACTATTGCGTCGACTGGACACGCTTCCTGGCAGTAACCACAGAATATGCATTTAGTCATATCGATATCATAGCGCGTGGCTCGTCGTGAGCCATCACAGCGCTCTTCTGCTTCAATCGTTATAGCTTGAGCTGGGCATAGAGCCTCGCAAAGCTTACAGGCAATGCATCTCTCTTCACCTGAGGGATATCTTCGTAGGGCGTGTTCACCCCTAAACCGAGGCGACAAAGGACCTTTCTCAAAAGGATAGTTTATTGTTGCGGGCTCTTTAAATATGTGAGCCAAGGTTACTGCAAAACCTGAAAGTTATGAAATGTTTATGTAGATATACATTATATGTACTATGGTACCTAGCAAAGTCATAAAAATCGTGTTTCAAAAATTCTATAATATTTAAGCTGTGGAAGTTAGCACAGAGGTAAACTGTACAGGCAGTTGTTCGAACACCGTGTCCATCACCGTAGATTCGAATCCTGTAATGAATCGATAAATAAAAAAATTGAGCCGTCATAGGACGCCTGGCAGATGTGAAAGTATAAGTTATAAGCCTAAAAAAACAAATTACGACAGGAATCAGTTATGCCATAATGAAAAGCTTTATCTTTATCGTTTCAAATTTGTTCCATAAAATAATGATACTTTATTTATTTTATTACATAAATATTCATATTCATTAAATACAAAATACAAAAAATCAACTAGGCGCAGGTGCAGTGTTTTTGGCGGCATTTATCAAAGGGCGCTTGATCATCGGCGCGCGCCGCGTAACATTAGTATAACGAGTGGCCGATAAAACAATTTGAATCTTATGTTTATACAGATACGGTTGCAAATGTTTTTGAGCATTTCGTTAATAGTGCAAAGTTCGTGTTTTGCGTCGCCACGTCGCGCCAACCCAACAATTAGGTTTACCAGTACCTATAGTTTCACATCAAAACAACACAATAAATTCATAGCATAACATGAAGACATTTCCTAGCGACCACCTGGATGGATGCCTACTATCCGTATAAAATTTATCGACAAGGTCCATAGCTGTGGTGTGGTTGTTGCACTTACTTGTGAGCTACTTCCTATCTATATTTAGCATGTTATTATCTTAAGTTGATATCATCATATGAAATTGTGATAAAATACTATAAACTATTGTGTATAAAAATATTTGAATGAAACAAAACACTTCAGACAAATCGTTCATATCAAGCGCAATATGATAAAAGTTCGTAGTCATCAATACAAACGGAACAAAGGTTATCCATATAAATTCAGCATTAAATATATTACACAACTTTTGAAGACTTTATTTTACGCGATTAAAATGCGGACGGTTTTACTGCGTGAACCCACTTAAGTTCCCTGGACGTGAAACCGGCGAAAACTTTCGAGAGGGGTCTTAATAAACTAGGAACAACTGAGACGTGATGAAATTCAGCTAAGACAGCGTATTCTGTACAAACTATTTACCCCGTATTGTAGTTTTGTGAACCTTAATAAAAACAAAACTGCGAACCTCTTACTAATTCCGTCCAGAACACGACTTGCGAAGCTCTATCTACAAAGTCTCTCATTCTAGTCGATGGGGGTTGATCGTTTATGTATATGAACTGAACGTCGTATTTAGTGCGAGGATTACTGAAAAACGGTGGATATTGAGGGCATGACTCTGTAGGAGGGCAAGGTGATACTGATGGACACGGCGGAGATACAGGTAAACAAGGATCACATTCACCCGTTTTATATCTACTAATAAACACAGACACAATGTTACGTTTATGTTTTATGATTTTAACTGTTCTCGAATTTCGCAACATATACATATTATATGTTTATATTATACTAGCAATAATGATATTATAATTTAACATAAATGTCAAGTCAGGTTTGTATATGATTTTGTTTTTTATTCTATGTGAGTGTCTTTGGTATGAAAATTGCCAGTTTTACATACTCATTACTTTGTCGAATATAGTGAGAATGAAATGTTTTTCAGTTTATATATTGATAAAATGGAATGAAAGTAAAATATGGCTCATTAGAGAAAAACGTAATTCTCGAACATTTATTAAATTTCCAGAATCGGATCTAAAAATAAACGAACGTTACCTATCTTGTGTACATATAATAAAAATGAAGTGTCTGTATGTAGTATCAAAATAACAACTTTTTACTGATTGGATATGACAATATACACGCTACTGATAACAATAATGTTTTATTCTTTATTTTTGTTGGTTTGGGTGTCGTTTGTCTGTTCCGAGTAATCTCCGGAACAGCTAGACCGATTTTGACGGAAATTTCACTGGCAAATAGCTGAAATTACAGCGGGTGGTTTTGGCAATTTTAATTTAGACTATCTGCTACCCGCGGCTTCGTCCGCAGGGTTATCTTCAAAATGGTCGGACCAGTTTATTTTCACTGAAATTTCACTGGCAAATACCTGACCTTATAAAAAGTCATTTAGGTCACTTTCTGTCTGTGACTAGACAAAGTTTGCTTACCGATGTCTTATCATAATGAATATAAAACATAACAGTATTATTATTTAATACATCATTAAGTAATTTCTTAGTGAATAACTTTATATATGATTCCTTATGTAATTAAATCCATCTATATCTATTTATTATCTACTAGCGGCCCGTCCCGGCTTCGCACGGGTGAACAATTGTTACCGTTAAATATGTTATGTTGTTTAACATTTGGGTTAAACATATGTGGATTGGCTAAAACTGATCATAGTCTTGAAAATCTTCTACCCACGGTCCAACCCAGAATCGAAAATCTTACATAAAGAAATGTTTTCTGTTCGAGGGTAGATGATTGTGCTAACCTAACAAAATGATAAGATGTAGGTGGTAGAGCCACGCTGAAGCTATTACTGGTTTCAGCA
>MU158704.1:198983-224406 GCA_015888305.1 Antheraea pernyi
CTTGCATTGTTGCGTTTCGTTCGGTCAGTGAGAGCGCCGGATACCCAACTCCCCTCCCCCTCCCCACTTCTCCACTCCTCCTTCTCCCAAACACAGGCTGGCAACGCACTTGTGATTCTTCTGGTGTTGCAAGTGTCTATGGACGGTGGTGATCACTTAACATAAGGTGACCTACCTGTTCGTTTGCCTCCTATGATATAAAAAAAGATAAAAACTACCCAGTGAATTCAACTGTTTTGGTGCGTGATAGTTTAGCGGGAACTACTCTTTACTGTATCTGCCGAATTAACTCACAGTTAAGCTAAACACTGGTGAAACACGCCATAATAAACACGCCATTTAACAAAAAATGAGCGGATTATGTGCCAAAAAGGCTTTTTATTGATTCTGGTGGTTCTTCAATATTAGGAAGAAGTACTTTTCCAGATGCGCAGTACATACCATTCGCTTCATCACTCCATTTTTTAGCATAACATTTGGTACAAATCTTATTGATTGCCTCAATTTGGATGTTGTTCTGATGAACGTAATCAATTTGTGGATTGTAACTGAATGCCGACCTATTACTGTGAGCTAAAATTCTATTGCGCGAATAAGCCGCGCGGTTACCTACGCTATAGATGTGCACGCTCTTCTCCCGTGAGCCACATCTTTGACGACCTCAAAAAACAGAAACTCCCTGTTTGCGAGGTACATCGCATACGCTCTCCGCGCAGCAAGGTCCCATACCACATGGTATTAGTCATTCTCGATCGCAGCCATCAAGGGAAAGTGATATTCAATATTATGACCCTCTGCGGCCTCTCCGCCCTCTCCGGCGTTATCGTCGAGCCGCCGCGCAAAACGTCCGTACTTTTTTGCGACCCAGGTGCGTTAAGTGCCTCGGCGACCACTCCACTAAGGAGGTCTCGCTCGTCGACCTCCTCCGACCCTCCGAGTTGCGTTTTGTGCCGCGGCGTGAGCCATACCGCGAATTGTCACGGATATCCTCGCACCCCGCGCACAAAGCGCCCCCGCTACTCTAAGCAGTTCTCGCCGTCTACGACGACCCTCGCCCCGCACGGGACCCTCAGGCTCCATGGGCTTTTAAGCCTGCGCCCCAACCCCGTCCGAGACCCCAGGCAGCTAAGCCTTCACAGGCTGACCCCGCGCTTTTCTTTTCAATGTCCAGTATTGACTATATGGGTCAATTACTGATTTTCCACGAAATCTCCGAAATCTCGGCGTTCAACGCAACGTCCAAAAATTCTGAATTAGGTGCCATTACAGCTCTCGCTAGGTTTCCCGCCATTGTGGCTAGCCTACAAAGGCTCGCGCGCGCTGCCGTTCAACGTGACCCCTTCTTCGCGCACGACACACCACACCTCGAGAACGACGTGAGCGGCATATTCTGTTTAGATTGAGAATTTTAAACTCGTAATATCTTTTGAATGCAATGGCCGATTTTAATAATTTAAAAAGTTATCTACAGGTACTGAAACAGTCTTAAATTAAAAATAATTTATTTGGATAAGGATTAATGTTAGGTCTTTACCTATGAAATTGCCGTTTTGTATGTAAAAATTTAAACGAATTTTTTTCATGTATTTTTTATTTGTATTAATCGAAGTAATCACCCATGCAATCAATGCATCTTTGCCAACGCAGTGGCAGTTTATTGATGTCCTTCCTAAAGAAATCAGCTGACGGGAGGCAACAAATTCTTCAAAGGCATTTTGTACTGTCTCTCGGGTATTGATTTTTTTTCCCGCCAAGGAGTTATCCAAATTCTGGAAAAAGTAGTAGTCTGTAAGCGCAAGGTCTGGTGAGTAGGGTGGACGACGAAGAACTACCAACCCTACTTCTTGGAACTTGGAGACCGTCTGCTGTGCAGTATGAGGTCGCGCGTTGTCGTGCGGGAACAGCGGAGACGAGCGGTTGACCAATGCTGGTTGGAGATGTGCCAGCTTCTTCATCATTGTGTTCAGTTCTTCACAGTACACATCTGCAGTAATGCTCACCCCGTTTGGTAAGAAGCTGTGATGAATCACACCGGCGCTAGACCACCAAACAGTTACCATCACTTTTATAGGGGTAAGTTTTCATTTAGGGCATTGTTTAGGTGCTGAACCAGGATCCAACCAACTTGCTGAGCGCTTGCGGTTATCAAACAGAATCCATTTTTCATGGCAGGGAACAATGCGGTTCAAAATTCCTTCATTTGTATACCTGTTGAGCAGTGCAAGACACGTCTCGACACATACTTCGCGCTGGCGATCATTGTGTTCATGGGGCACCCATTTGTCAAGCCTTTTTACCTTGCCAATTTGACTCAAATGGACCAATATTGTTTTGGCGCTAACGTCGAAAGCTGCTGCTAATTCAGCCGTAGATTGTGTATCATCAACTTCCACAGTTGCATTTAATTCGTCATTGTCGACCAAAGTCTTCGGAAAGACCGCGAGGTTAATTTTTCAGGTCGAAATTGCCAGAATGGAAGCGAGCAAACCAATAACAGGTGGTGCGTTGGTTTGTAGTGTTAGCTCTGTAAACCTCGTTGATGTTGTGTGCTGCTTGTGCTGCGTTGCTGCCACGACGGTACTCATATTCCATAATTACTCGAATTTGTAACATATCCATAATGACAAAAAAGATTGAAATGTGATGAAAATGTAACACTAATCAATAAAGGAATGACTACTTTTGGAAAAAGAATTCCATGTTTTTAAAATAAAATTAATTTGAAATTAGAATTCTTAGCCAAACAAAAAATATTTTGATTTGAAATGGCCAGTACTGCAGAACGGCAATTTCATAGGTAAAGACCTATTATAAAGACATGAATAACATGGTCTTTTAGGCATGGTCTTGTTTTTGTTAAGATTTCTTTCAAAAATGTAATTATAGTGACATAATCACAATAGCTGGACATATGGTACCGCAAGCTTTTTTATATATATTAATATGTTCTTTAATATTGTAGAACATATTTTTGTTCTATCATTCATAGTTTCCGAAGCGCATGCGATTAAAGTCATTTTATGGCAATATTTTTCATACCTTGGATTACATTATTGAAATTTTAGTAGGGATCCCTATTTTTTTCTAGTAAAAAACACCACCTATGTTACTCAGGGATAATGTAGCTTTCTAATAATGTCGCAGCACACGCTGTCTGAGTGTGCTGCGTGGGGGGAGCAGCGCCGCATCCTGGCGTCGGCCGTGGGAACGGACTTATCGCTGCCGAGCGTGGTTTCAGCCATGCTCGGCAGCGAACAGGCTTGGCGAGCGATGGCCTCCTTCTGCGAGGAGGTCATCTCGCAGAAGGAGGAGGCGGAGAGGGCCCGCGAGGCAGACCCTCAAAGTGGCCGTCTCCGCCAAAGGAGGACAGGCAGGAGGAGAAGGCGCTTCGCCCAACTCCTCCTGCCACCGTAGCCGGACCTGAGGGGATGGGCCGGGGGGCCCATCTCCTCATTGCACGGGTCCGGCGGACGAGGGGGGGCAGCCGGTGTGTACCCGGTCTGTCCCTCTATAGGTAGGAGCCCGGCGGTCACCTTCCGCCGGGCGGACCGTGGGGGCGGCTCTACAAGGTTGATTAGCTTGAACGATCCCTTGCCGCCCCCACAAAACGGTCTGTCGGTACACCGTGGGGTTTTAGTCCGTGCGACTCGGACATAACCCACCCTCTCCCCCGGGAGGGTGGCGTATCCATAAGGGATTTCCCCACGTTAAAAAAAAAAAGCTTTCTAATAATGAACGAATTATCGAAATCCGTATAGTAGTTTTTGACTTTATTCGTTACAAACATACAAAAATACAACGTTTCCTCTTTATAATATTAGTGTAGACTAGCTGTGCTCGCGATTTCGTCTGCGTGGTACCCTATGCAAATGTCTATGTCCCCTATGTCCATTTATTTATCTACCTTTCTCTCGTAGTTACGCCGGTCGTCATTAAAATTACAATAACTTTGAGTGGACCGATTTTTATTAAACAAAGACTAAGTTATTCTCGAAGATATGCTTTTTAATACAAATAGACAGTAAGGCAGACATTTGTAAAAATTAAAGGGCAGCAGAGAATGGATATGCCCGAGTCGCACGGACTAAAACCCCACGGTACCTTCTTAAACCTTTTGGCCGGGGTGGTAAGGACTGTCTAATTGACACTAAGTCTGTTCCTCCCACAGGTGCTATCCCCTCCTAAGGAGCCCCAACTGCGGCCTGAGGCAAGATGGTAGATCCCTCAAGGGGGAGTGGGTATTACAAGCCACCTGCAACATTTTTTTTCACGAAAATCGAAAAAGTACATACACTTTAGATTTACATTCTTATTATAAACATAGATAGATAATATGTACATACATATTTATGTATACATATTATATATAGATCTAATGAATGAAAATGGAAATAAGCATTCCAGTAAAAAATATTTTCGCGCTTAAAACTCGACAAAACGGAAACATTTAAGTAGCAGAATAAAACATAGAAACGGTATTCCAGCGAATGACATTAGGTAAAAGAGGAGAATTTCATTATAATATTTCATTCCCTATTTTTATGATGCTATTTTCCTTCGACAAACAATGAATAGTAAAATATTGTAATAATGTTTATTTTCATTCACTTGAAACAGTAGAAGTATAGTCAAAGTAAGAGATATATTTCTTCCGGTCTATATATGTTTTTAAAGGAATGTGATATAATTAATTGCTTAATTTTATTGCTCATGACGATGTGTATAAGCTATCTTATTTTACACATCAAGGAGCCAAAAATACGCTCAGATATCGAAAAAAAAAACGATATTAAACCAGTATTGTTTGCTTGAGATGATAATAACAATTTAAAGTTGCAAGCATTGTGGTTCAGTGATAGTAATTTCTACTACTGCGCTGAGCGATGACAGACCCTTTATCGGCACATGACCAACTTTTACGTAATAGGCATAATAACCAGCTCTGTACTATTAAATATACATAATTAACAGTACACAAGTTATCTAATTACTTTAATACAACTGCTCTTAGTTTGAAATTAAATAAACGTGTGTATAATGGTTAAAAAAAATAAAAAATTGTTTTGTTCATTGAAACGATATACAGCAAAATACAGTTCGATTACGTCACTAGATACAGATACTTATATGTAAATATAACCATGTTGTTTTCGTAAAAAAATACTTTTACGCCGTGGTAATCAAGAAGGCAGTATGTCAAGCTTTGGTTCTGTCAGGTGAAATTATTATTTCCATTTCCTTTCTATTGGTATACGTAATGTGAGAATTAAATGTAAAGTATTTTCACAAACACAGAAACAACACTTTTAGCTGCACCGTTTTGTAGAAACCCCTTTATGTAACTGACATCTTCATTAACACAGTGATTTCTTAGTCGTATCATTTAACGATATTTGTGATAGGTTAAGCTATGATAATAATTATAAACTTATTAGTAATTTAAACTCCACTAACTCTTGAAGCAATGACGAATACTGTAAAGGTAAGATTTAGCCTCATTTTTTTAAATTAGTACACCCGTGCAAAGTCCAGCTGGTTTTTTTTCCCACAATTTGTAGGTCGTAGAGCCACGCCGAAGCTATTACTGGTTTCAGCATGAATTGGTCAGCTCGCCCGGGGTAGTACCACCCTCTCACAGAAAACCGACGTGAAGTAACAGTGCTTGCATTGTTGCGTTTCGTTCGATTAGTGAAAGCGCCGGAGACCCACCTCCCCTCCCCTTCCATTTTCCCCTTCCCCTTAACTTCCTCCCCCTCCCCCCCAACACAGTCTGGCAACGCACTTGCGACTCCCCTGGTGTTGCAAGTGTCTATGGGCGGTGGTGATCACTTACATCAGGTGACCCACCTGTTAACCTGTTAACCACCATAGGAGGCAATCCTATGATATAAAAAAACTAATAAATAGTACGCGCGAATTTGTTCTCGGAAAAATAATTCTATTAAATACATTACGCTGTTTTTTTATTTTTTAAGTGCAAATTTATCATTCTTTCATAAAAACCCCTACAACCCGTGTACCGCTTTTAAGTCGCCTCTGTTAAATTTTATTGTTGTTGATTAGCTCCTATGGAAAAGTGTAATCATGTGTAACTTATATAATATACTGAAACATCTACATACAGACATCTATCTACCAGTAAAAGTTTCGTCAGAGTCCAGACAAACAAGGACACTTCAATTTTATTTCAATTAAACTTTAAATTACATACATAGTTGTAGTAAGGAGTTATAAGCAGTATAGATCTTGATGGTATTCAACTATTAGAATAATAAATTACTAGCAAATGTCACACTCCTGAGTCAAACTTCCCTGAAGAACAACTATGCCATCCAACGTTTGCAAAATATTTATACTGGGCTGTTTATATTTAGCTGTTATTTAATTGAAATGTATACATAGTAGCTTTATCGAGAAATGATCCGTCGCTTGTTCGCACTCGTCGTTAGAATGCTATTATGCTAATAGCGCCAGATACACAGACTACGCACGTCTACACGTGAATTATTAAACACCCCTAGGTAAAGCATACAAGCAAACGTTGTAATACGATCGTTCAAGGAGCCCGCAACTCTGTAAACGTTGACTATTATTATTATGCGTTATAATGAATAGTTGAGGTATAACAAAATGAATATGTATATATCATCATCACATGCACCTGTAAGGTACTCACTGCAGAACCATCTTCCCAACGGAAGGTCGATAAACTCCGAGACATTCACAGTTCTATATATTTTTACATTCAATACGATAAAATTTCTCAGGTTCAGGTTACCTCTCGATGTTTTTTTTCCTCAACAGCCAAATTTTTAAGCATAAATTCTCGTGTCTATAAGTAAGATAAAAACTGTCTGATATATAATATATTGTTAGCACTCTCTGTACTAGTATTGACTACAGCGGAGGTGTTACTAATGACCTGGCACGCCATTGGTCGAAAGTTATCGGCCGGTCGTAACTTGACTGGAGGATATAAAAGGCGAGTCTGTCGAGGCATTAAAAACATTCTTGCTCGATCGTCTCTCTGGAAGGTTGTATCGCGTGATTGTTGTTCTATTGCGTGAGTTCTTTCCAATTTACATTACTATTTGTATTCCTCTGGGTTTTTATGAATTATTGTGTTACTTGAGATCTAATTGTCGATTTGAGTCTTCGTGTTGAGATATGTAATTGTGTTATTTTTTATAGAAATCCATTTGTGGTATTCTTATATCGGAAGTGATTTTATTTTTAAATTCGATCTACTTCTGGTGTTTCTAATAGTATGTATAAAGTATTTGAAAAAGAGTATATAAACATAATTTGCTCAATCTAAATTAATATGAAATAGTTCAGGGCTAGTAACTGCTTTCCAAGATTATTTCACTAACATACCCATTTAGTACACATGATACAGCAACACTTTTTTAGAATACGAGTACACTTATAAATTCAAATATGAGTGCACTTATAAATTCAAAGTTAAATTTCCTACTATTAGTGCAGCTGAAATGATAAGACCTTCTAAAAATTCTAAATTTCTAAATTAATGGTGGTAGAGCCACGCTAAAACTATTACTGGTTTCAGCATGAATGGGTCGGCTCGCCCAGGGTAGTACCACCTTTCATAGAAAACCGACGTGAAGTAACAGTGCTTGCATTGTCGCGTTTCGTTCGGTCAGTGAGAGCGCCGGAGGGCTACCTTCCCTCCCCTCTCCTCTCCCTCCCCTAACCTTTCCCCCCAAAGGGTGGCAACGCACATGCGACTCCTCTGGTGTTGTTAATGTCCATGAACAGTGGTGATCACTTAACAGCAGGTGACCCACCTGTTCGTTTGCCACCTATGACATAAAATAAAAAAAACACACCGGATATATATTAGGAATGTTGTAGTTGTACTGTTCTTAGTTACCAGTATTTCACCACATTCCCCTAATATATTTAGTCAGTGTATAAATAAGGAAATGTCCCTAATTTAATGAAAACAAGCAAAGTATTTCTTTTGTTTAAATCAGGCTACAGAAATAATCTTGAAAATTATAGGCCTATATCTGTACCTCCATCGCTAAGTAAATTTTTCGAAAATATTATGCTCAAGCAATTAGAAAGTATTTCAAAACGTCCAGATCGGTTCCAGATATCAAATTGGCGTACCACCGGTCACCACAACTTCCAACAATGATGAATAAATATGTTTATATAATCATAGATTGAACAGTATAAAAGTTTTTGTATTGCACGGTCACCTAGAGACAGTTTATAGTAAAATGAATCCTTCATTTATAAGACATTTTAATCTGTATCAATAGATTTTGTAATAATATGCAGTCAGAAACAGGGCAATATACATAAAAACCTTTTTTTGATACCAATAAATTAATAATTTTCTCGGTAAAAATATTTTAAAGTATCTACAACGGTTAAGGCACGTATCATTTGCAATCTCGAAAATCAAACCTGTATAAACATTCGTCGTCTATTCGTAAAAAGTCTATGCCCTAACATAGTAGTCTCCATCAAGCCTACAGATACTACGCGCGAATACTCTAGATATTACTTGTGCTACAGATATAATAAGGTGTAGATGAACATAAAATAATTTAAATTTTTATTAAGCAATAGTTCATCTACAGGTGATTTTTAGTGACGATGTGACTGAATATGACGTCACATTATAATAGCGGTAGGTTATGATGGCCGTTCTGACACATTACAATAGTGACGTCAAATGTCAATTTATCTCCGAAAAAAATATAACTTTATTTTGCATTAGGCGTATTTTGCGTTGCCGGAAGTGCTATTCGTGCTGGACAGCGATCATATGATCGTAGATAGGAGTTTGTATATAGCATATATATATGTTCATTTCGGATTTAAAAAAAAAGCGAGTTGTGCCTTATCTAAGTAAAATAATAATTATAATCAATTAAGGATTCTGTTAAACAGCACTAATTTTTCTTAGTAAAAATGTGATAACATTTGTTCGAGGGACTATATTAGATATAGTTATAGTGAGATAAATATATAATAAAACATATATATAATTTAGAAATCAGTATACAAAATTAATTTTCCGACCTAAAATTACTTAGTCTGGCCATAAATACTGTTACAATAAAAAATCAACAAAATATTACATATAAATTTGGAATCTGTCATTTTTATATGATTATTCATTGAGTTTTTTCATTTTGGCGTCAATACATTGTACAACATTTTGGGATATTAAAATGGAGTGGGGTGATAAAGAGAACCGAATCGCTGTGATTGCATTACACAAAATAGGTATGGAGCCAAATGAAATATTTAAAACTTTCCATACGCTTGGTATTAGTAAAATGTTTGTGTACCAGGATATTAATAGGTACAACGAGACCTCCTCTGCTCGTGACAGTAAAAGATCTGGCCGTCCACGTAGTGTCCGTACGAAAAAGGTGGTCAAAGCAGTAAGGGAAAGTATTCGAAGAAATCCTCTCCGAAAGCAAAAGATTTTATCTCGGGAGATAAAGATAGCACCTAGAATCATGTCGCTTATTTTAAAATATGACTTAGGACTTGCAGCCTATAAGAGATGTACTGGTTATTTCTTAAATGATAATTTAAAAAGAATAGGGTGGGAAAATCAAAACAACTACTGAAGTGGTACGAAAGGGAGGTTACAGAAAAAATTTGTTTACGGATGAGATTTCTATTACAATTGAGCAATATTTTAACAAACAAAATGACCGTATTTATGCTCAAAGCTCTATGGAAGCTTCCCAATTAGTCGACAGAGTGCAACGTGGGCACTGACTGAGCTTTATGACCCGGCGCCGAGTCTTGCTGGAAGGACCATTCTTGGTTATTGAACATGATGTTGTTATGGGGTATCACTACCTTCTCAAGAATGGTATCTTGATACACTTGTGTCGATGTTTTGATGCCTTTCTCACAAAAGTATGGCACAGTCACTCCTTCATAGCTAATACCTCACCAAACCACCACTGAAGTCGGTTAGTGCCCACGTTGCACTCTGTCGACTAATTGGGAAGCTTCCATAGAGCTTTGAGCATAAATACGGTCATTTTGTTTGTTAAAATATTGCTCAATTGTAATAGAAATCTCATCCGTAAACAAATTTTTTCTGTAACCTCCCTTTCGTACCACTTCAGTAGTTGTTTTGATTTTCCCACCCTATTCTTTTTAAATTATCATTTAAGAAATAACCAGTACATCTCTTATAGGCTGCAAGTCCTAAGTCATATTTTAAAATAAGCGACATGATTCTAGGTGCTATCTTTATCTCCCGAGATAAAATCTTTTGCTTTCGGAGAGGATTTCTTCGAATACTTTCCCTTACTGCTTTGACCACCTTTTTCGTACGGACACTACGTGGACGGCCAGATCTTTTACTGTCACGAGCAGAGGAGGTCTCGTTGTACCTATTAATATCCTGGGAACCGTGAGGGAGTGCAATGCGCTGCCTGCGTCTGTCTTTCCTGAAGCATATGTAGCAATCTTCAAAAGAAGAGTGAATGTGCATTTACTGCGTGAACGCGTTATATCCTAGGCCTCGTCTTCACTTTACATCAGGTGTGACAGAGGTCAAGCGTCGCACAGTTAATTATAAAAAAAAAGCTTTTTATATTTTAAATTGTTTTATATTTATGTATTAAACTAACACACTGTAAAAGTAATAAATATTATTTGCAATAGAATTTCTTTTTCAGTGTTTCAGTATTTATGGCAAGACTACATTCGATAAAATATAGGACTAACTGCACGTCACTACTGACAATAAAGTACTGAAAATTGTTCCTTCAAACGTAGTTATTAATTTATACGACAATTCATGAGCAGACTAACGTCAAAACGGCCATTATAGCGTACTGCTACAATAAGCGTTACACGATCTGTCGATCAGAAATTGCAGGATTATACTTATATTTGTTCCATGATAGGTTTTTAACTCAAGTTAATAATATATAAGCGAGACATAACACGTGATATATAGTTAATATAATAGTAGTCCGGTGAAGCTGTTAAGACATTGCTTGGCCAATAGCAAAGTCAGTTCGAAAAAAAAAAGTGACATAGTTAAGATTCAGAATCATGTCGTTCGTATAGAAGACCTATTAGTATTCCCAAAGCTGCATTTAAATGCCATTCCTGTTACTATACTTAACATATTGTAATTCTTTGAGTAAATCAACACTTAAAATAAGGAAGTATTTACTTTTCCCGTAATCCAAGTTATCTCATAGAATTCTCAACCATCAGATTATTGACTTTATCGCGTACGGTGTGAGTGTCCTTTACGATAACTGAGGGCGCCATTCAGAACAATAAAACTGCGGAAACCGAATAAAAAAAGTTTATTACTTGAATAGTTGAATAGAAATACATCATTTTGATACACATTGATAATACAAATGTTATAGGAGAACAAAGAGACGAGTAAACTAACTCTTATACTTAAATCGGTCATATAATATATACTTAATTATATTAAAGTACTATTGTGATTTCTATAAAATAATTATAATTATCGATCTAAATTAATCTTTTACAGTTCAGTAAGATGATAAAGAAACTTAGAAGCACAGAATGCAATATTAAAAAAAAAATATATTACGAAAGCTTTCTTAATACACTTCAATGCGAATATATATTATATTACATTATATTATATTACAAAATAAAAACTTATCTAAGTACATGATTATAAGACATGAAATTATTAAAAAAAACTTACTAGTGTATTGTTATCATTATCTCAAATTACATTTCTCATGTGACTGTAATGGAGTTACAAGTTGTTCTAATGTCGGTGTAAGGGTTGTCAATTTCAATATGAATTTATGATACAACATTTCAATTATTATTATCAATTTAAATGAAACAACTAATTTTTAATTAATTACCATTTCATTCCTGTCTCATACCAGCTGACGGTCGCTACCTTATCCTAAAAAGAGTGATTTTGCTTTGTCATTTGGACAAAGTAATCCCGGTTAATTTTCTTGGCTATAGGTATAAGATTATTTATAAAATTTAACATATTTCCGCTAAATTTTATAGCCTTTACAGAGAAGTTCAAGGATAAAGTTTAATAATACTCGGAAATGTTCTCTGTCTGTCTGTAAAAGGCTCATCAAAACCGGTTCAATCGCTTCGAAGCTTAGCCCAAACAAATAACTGATACTCTAATTTTATTTCTACGTATATATATACTAAGTCCGTTAAATTCATCATTCTATTTAAATTTTATTTTTAATCGGAAGTTGTTTATTCCTATTCTTCAAAATACATTAATTATATTTATTATGTTAATATTTATATTTGTATGGTTGATAACCCTGGTAAGTAAAGTCCCTCAGCGTACCGTCCTCAGTAAGCTTCGGTTCTCTCTTCAATTTTAATTTAGACATTTTATACCCGTAGCTGTATCATACAACTAAGAATAAATCTTTTCGTCGAGTTTCACGTTAGTAAAAATACATTTATATTAAAGATAACCTGCCTACTTGAAATAAGATTGTCACGTGCATTAACCAATCACTCTTGATGTAAATTAGTTAATGAAAATAAATCCAAGAGAATCAAAATATGCCAATATAACAACAGTATTTTAATATAATATCATCTTAGAAATTGTGATACATATAAATTGGAGTCATGTCATTGATATACTAAAACCCAAGATGCATACTTAACGTCCCACAGCCGGCACACAAAAATGAGTGCATAATTTTGGATTATGCACTCATTTCAAATAGTCTCACGCCGCTTGCGTCCTTGTAAAAACAACTTTAAATCATTCGGGTAGCGTCGAATTTGCAAAATCATCAGTTTATCGCATAACTATAACCGCGTATGTGTAAAGGGGAGTTTTTGCGGGACGGTTTTGAGCGCTACTTTTATTCGAGACTATGTGTCTTGGGTTTTAATATGTCAATGGATCATGTATATAAATTGATTATAAAGAAATTAAGGGCAATTTGAAATATGTCTGGGATGTATAATATATAAGATACGACTGTGATAAAAAAAGAATTATCTTATGATGATAGTTCTATCTAGAAACTATCATCTCCGCAGTTCGATGTTGTCGACTTTGGAAAGTTATTGTAGCAAATGTCACCAGATTACTCTACAGCTTCGATAAATAATTAATTAATCTGTTAATAGTATAAGGTTTAGTAGTGCTTATTTAGTACAAGTTTTATAACTAAGACAAGGTATCTATCGAAAACTGTAACGAAATGTAGCCTATAGAACCTTTTTCGAATACAGTTCCTATATCACTTTGAACATAATATTCATCCAGTAAAATTCAAGCGATGTGCATTTTCTCACATGGATTATTTATACTAGCCTTAGTATATTATACATACTTATGTAAAAAAATGTATTCGATAAAGGTTCACAAATAGCATACAATTGATTGACTTACAATGCATGTATTCAATAAAGAATACTAAAGAAAAATCTTCGTAAACGAGCTGACAACAACTCACCAAAGTTTTACCACAATCAGATAAATGATATATGAACGTATACAGGACAAAGAAAGCAATATTTGGTTTTATAGATACTGGTTACTTTTATGATAGAACTGTCACTACAAACCGTTAAGAAGAAAAAGGGTTCATGTAAACACTACATATATTTAGTTTTTATTATTAGTACACATATATAGTTTTAAAACATTTACCTATCGTAAATTAATTTTACCGTTAGACATGAATTATATACAATATTAATTAGAACACATGTTTAAAAAGTAAAATACACAATTTCTGGTATAAATAGCATGCCCTTATATATAAAAGGTTGCGCTAGCCCTCGCCTTACATTTTGGCCCTTCCATTAGAGTTTCTCTTGGGATTTCATCTCAAAAATTTTCTGTGTAGTTAGTTACCATCGCAACAGACATTTCACCTTAGAAATACACTCAAATATTTTTTTATTTCATCCTCTTTCTAACGGTTGCTTCTTTTCAGAAAAAGTTATATCCCTTTAAATTTTTTATAACTTCTTTTTATGAGGAATGGAATTACAAGTAACTAAAAAAATTAAAACAAGCCAACAAAGTACGCTTGAAATGATTAGATAGACTATGGAATGAACGAATATATATTTTTTATTCTCATTTAAATAGAATTTCGGTAAAACGAAAATATCGAACTTGAAAACCCCTATTTTCTGTTCCTTTTAAGCCTCATCACCATTCTATTGCTTGAAATCTGATCCCTCGATAAGCTGAAAATTCTACTACTTCTACAACTCCATAATTTTAAATTAACAACTTCTATAAATCGAATAGAAAATAAGCGTATCAACAATCTTTCACCAAATTCCCGACACCATATACCAACACACTTTTTTAGAAATTTACATTTAAATTTAATTTTAATTTAAATTTAAATCTTTATTTCGCATCCAATAAAAAGTTTAATTGATTTTATTTTTGTAACTCAAAACTATGTAGAATAATATCAAAACCTCTACAAGTGAAACATTTACCTAAAAGCATATTTCTTAAGTCAAAAACCTTTAGAAGTCGAAACTTCTGTTACTGAAATTGTTCCGCGTCTCCGTGAAAGTTCGTTTACCGAGTTTCTACTGCATTTGAATACTATTTTTAGTATTGCTTCAGGCTTTTTTAAATATAATACAATAAAACAACATTTGGAACATTCTATTATGCGTATGAATAGTTCATTGTCGTATAGCCCTCTCAGTAAAGGAATTCATTCCGCCTCTTAGCTAAATATGATTTCTTTTCATAAAACGATCAAAAAGGTTGGGCATTATGCATAAAAAAATAGTAATACAAGTTGTAAACATTGTTGGCACACATAAAAAAATATCTGGTTGAACGTACCGATCATTTGAATTCTTCATTTTTTAATATAAAATAACATCGATCAAAATAAAATATTTTTGTGAAATATAATTAGTAAAACATTTCAACTAATGCTCATATAATTTAACTTACAATTTAACACACAATAATGACTTACTAGCATGGGCGTAGCCAAGAATTTGAGAGAAGCAGATACTCCGTGTCAACATACATCGTGTACTTCGAATCCAAGTTTATAACTTGGGCTTCCGTAACTGTACACGGAAGAGTCGTGAGAAGGGTCTTCCACAAGAGTTTTAAGACTTAAGACACCAAAGCCAGCGTCACGTATATGTGATGCACCCTGCTGAGTAACGAATAAGAGTTATGGCGTTAGCGGGCTGTTAAAGCTCGACTCAACTGGGTTGTAAGATCACAAATACAATGCAACTGGTGAAAACTTCATGTCCATAGATTTGTATTTCCGTCTCAAGGTTTGAGAACGCATACTTGGTAAACGAATGGCTTTTATCGTGAAACATGTACAAGTATTGCTATTATATTGCATACCAATATTGCTTAAACATTTTTGATTTTCTTTTCAAGGGTATTCCAACCGAGTGCCTGTCCACAGCTCGCTGGGAATGGGAGTGATGTCAGCTACGCCCGTAGCTACTAGTTTTGAACTTAAGTCATAAAGAATGAATATAGTAATAATATTCCTTAAATAATTAGTAATCTAATATAAAAGTTAAGTAGTTAAATGTTAAAGACATCTATATATTGATTTTATTAGACACAATACATCAATTATTTAGATTATATTTATTTTTTACTATACCATCGGGCTGTTTACCAATGTTCATCTATTTATAATTGGTGTTTCCCTTACAGTGACGATGCAAATTTATTTGCTCGCCATAACTTTAAAGAAAAATCTAAACTACTACTGGCCGTATCACACTTCGCTTTGTAGTGTGTACGTGATACAATAACACAAACTTAGTTAATACTCACGACATTTAGTAAAATACAGAATGCTCTAAATTCTATTGTAATACATATAGCTGACCTAATAACTTACCACACTGATAGCCGTGATATGACATTGGTTCATATTTATACTCATTTCAAGTAAATAACTATATAATTAATTTATTTGTAAAATATCATGATCTACGGACCTCGGCTAAAGAAGGGAATTAAAAAAAGACTATTTTGCATTTGACCGGTTATTCTTATGACCGTTGAAACACTTCTAACTCGCTTCCCGAGTGCCATATGTGCTATTTATTTTAATTCAAAGTATAACGTAACATTAGTACATACTACTCCATTCTATTGTGCATCATTACCAGCACTATTCAAGTTACAGTAATTAATAAATCTAAGACTTTGGTAATAATAATCCATACGTTCCATCTCTTTGCGTTCTTTATCGCATTTACCACGGTGAGTGTTCAGAGGAGTTGTTTGGACTTATACCTGCCGCTAATTTCTAACATCGTACTACCCGCCGAACACTAAAATTTCATCCACACCACCTGGATGAGTGGAGGTCTTCCACGGTGAGATTTTCAAGGTCGTTTCTGCCTCGTACTTCGACCTTGTGGAATCGACTCCCAGCGGCGGTAATTATGAAATGCAAACTTTTAAGAAACGAGCGTATACTTCTATGAAAGGCCGGCAACGCACTTGTGACTCCCCTGGTGTTGCTAGTGTCTATGGACGGCGGTGATCACTTACCATCGGGTGACCCGTCTGTTCGTTTGCCTCCTATAATATAAAAAAAAAAAAAAAAAAAAAAAAAAAAAAAAAAAAAAATACATACCTAATGTTGTGCTTGTGAAAAATACTGTATTTTATTGTATACTCATTTGAAATCTCATTTGAGTCGATATAAATTAGTCTGTTCGATATAATGATATAGATTTTTTGATACAACGTTGAGCAAATAATAAACCTGCAAGAGTATAAAAAAAAAGTTGCAAAGTTGTCTTTGCCTGTCAAATTGTGATGATGTACCAAAGTCGTTTATAAAAGCAAATCAGTGTGTTATCTATTACAGAACTGAGAATTTATAAAATAACAAGACTGTACCTGCGACTTTGTTGCTTAAAAATGCTTCGTTACCCATTGGTAGGGACTAAGTAACAAACGTGGTGCGAATGCATAAAAAATCGAACCCTTTTTTTTCAAACTGACTACGCTGTTGGCCTGACAGGCCTTTACAGCTTCACCAGACTACAGAAAACGAACTCACAAACTTTAATTTCATACATAAGAACATAACATGAAGTTACCATAACCATATAGAAAACATTAAACGATGCATGTAATGTTATTTGTTTGTTACACGGTGAAGTGGTGAAAAAAAAACGCCGAGTTGTGCCGCGCACCCTTGAGCTAGTCGTCAAAATAAAATCAGCTGAGTGCCTTAAGCGCTCGCCTTAGTAGTCCGGTGAAACTGTTAAGACCTTGATTGGTCAATAGCGTAGTCAGTTCAAAAAAAAAAAAGAAAAAGATGCATGTAATAAAGTAGTTATGATATTCTCGTTTATATTTTATAGCGACTCACCCTGGCTTCCCATGTACTAATGTCATAAGTGTCAACACGATTTTGAACCGTTTTTTACCGCTTTAATGTTTACAATTCATTAAAATAATAAAAGCTACCTAGGAATCTTCACAATAAGACTTTTTTTAATGTACATAATTCGAAATCTGTGTTATTAATATTGAGACAAAATAATATGCTATAATAACCTTTATTTTACTTATCCTAATGTGTATTGAATAATCCAATTTATAAAGAAAAATATTGAGAAAACATTTTTGAAACCAGAAACAATTAAATATTGTGAAAAACAAAAATCCGATCGGAAAAAAATATTATGCGGACGAAGTAATAATTCTAGGCAGATATTTATTTTATAACAAGAACGTATTCCCTAACCAAGCAGTCTGGAACTAAAACCCTGTCACAATAATTTCAAAAGTAATATTATTCTCTGAAGTACGGTCACTGGGGCCACGTAGATCAATTGTTACACTACTCGCACTAATATAATTCTACTAAAGAGTAAACGAAATAGATATATTCGTGTAGTTTTATATATGATCAATATTGGTCTGTAAGAAAATTCGAAATTCAAATCACGTATATGATTATAACTCGGGTTAAACGAAAAAGTATTTAATTATCTATTGTGTGTATTAATATTATTATATTGTTCGATAAAGACCGGTGAGATTAACAGTAGATATTATATCGAACGAAAAACCATTATCATATCACTGAGAACCATACTTGTCGCGTACGTGTAACTATTTTAATTTTAGAAAACTATTATTGGTTTATTTCTACTTATTTATTATGAGACATCGATTGCTAACACAACATCTAGCTTTGTTATGAGAGTTTTTTTTTTGTTTTTTTTTTTTTTTTTATATACTTTTAATATGTATCAATTAACATTGATTAAATCTAATCATACGTAATAATCTGTCGCGTTCGTCTTACACTGAAAATACTATTTATTGCAGCATAAATAGTACGAGATCGATTTGAAACGGATACGGTAGAGTGTAATGTATGCTATAGAACGTAACGTACGTTTAGACGTATTAGTGAACGTATGTATAATATTAATATACACTGTCTATTTACAGTTTATATATTTACTTTAAGTATAGAAGCCGTGGGTGATCCTACAACTGACAGGAATTTTATGAAACAAAACTAAAATACTTCTATGGGAATGTTAAATATTCATAAAATTGTATAGACGTTTAAAATTAGTAAAATAATAATATCACACTTTTCAATTAAGTGACATTCCACATTTTCTTTAGTTTACTCAACTTGAATTTCAAACACCCTTGAAACAAGCTCATTTTCATAAACAGTACAAACGAAATTGGATCATGTAAGAATAACACTGTCTCGTTGATAGGATATTTTTCAAGAAAGGACACTGTTTATTAAAATTATTACACGAACTCACCGAATGCATTTGTTCAAAAACATGTTTTATTTTCCACCCGCTATGATGCATGAACATTTCTCTACCATTCGACTCCATAATTATGTATTTCGCAAAAACGATAGCAGAAATAGCTAAACATCAACTTCTATATGGCAAATAATACTAATTAGTCAGAATTTCAGCTAAAACATGCATTCTTTTTATCTTGTATAGAGTCAGGGCTAGCGCGCACTAGTTGCGGTGCGAAATAAAAACCGCACCGAAAACAATTCCTCAATAGATGGTCCGTGCAATTTCCGGATAGTCTAAGAACCATTGAATGCCAGATTTAACGAGATAAAATAACGATATTTTATATGAATGTTTATTATTTATATTATTATTGAATGTCTTTTGAGAAAACAATATTATTTTGCTATTTTTATTTTACAAATAACACAAAAGAATATGTCTCGCATGATGATGCTTTATCAAAAGTGAATTACATTTATTTTATAAACGGCACAAGCAATAATAGTAATTCGTGTGCTTCTGATATAATATATTTACTGAGTAACTGAAAGATACGCAATGAATGGCTACAAAAGACCTAACTCACTAACTATATCACTTCCATCTACTTGATGTAGTCCGGTGAAGCTGTTAAGAAATTGCTAGGTCTAGCTGTAGCTAGTGCGAGGAAAAAAACATCTACTTGGATATATATTGCCTCGCGCCTATTTGTTTGTCTGGCGAGGGATTATAACTGTCGAAACTGTCTGGCTACTGAGGAAACATCTAATAGTAACATGTTAAAATTCAGGTTTGATACTATAAAGTAAGTACAATTACAACTTATTAAAGTTTACAGATTTTTGCTAAGGGTTGGCCACGATATCATGTATCTGTCAATAAATGTCGTGATTTCTAATATTATTCCAACAAAATACATGTTTAAAAAACTTACACTATATAATTTGATAAATTTTAATTCATATTTCATAGACCTTCGTTACCTGCCAAAGCCACGATGACCCAAACTTCATACTAGCTCATGGTTCCTACTTGTATAAGAAGCGTGCGCCGAAGATCTCTCAGCTTTTATAAAATAATGAAAACCTGGTGGCATTCACGGGCTCTTAGTCTACAAGTTTTACCCTCGTATTTACTTTCAGAACAAGTAACGTGCCCTGACTTCGCAAGTGTAAAAAATAATTATTATTAAATGGTTCTTAATAGAGACATTAAATACTTTTGTACGTATTCTTACTTACGTATTCTATTTTTCTACGTAGAGTAGGTTACAATTAAAAGTTTCTTGCGATCATTTCAATGAATTAACAAGATGCTAGTCGTCTTGTTAGAACTTTCCAGGAAGTTTTTGTTGCAACTCAGAACCTATGCTCCGTAGTATAATTTCCCGTCCACTTCACTTATGCAAAATAACTAAACTATTACAATTTATGAATAAAATTTAAAATCCACTACATGACGTTTCAGGACCCAGCCAAAAACTCAAACTTACATTCTTTATATGTTGTCATAAGGTTTAGCCACTTCATTAGAATACGTCGATCATTCTCTACTTCAAATAAATATTTCATACATAAAAATGTCATGTCAAAATCTTAAAAATTACGTAGTTTACAAAAACTAAGAAAACACACAAACGGACAAGACACAACCTCCTTGTTATTTAAAACACGCAGCGACGACATTCTATCACCGTAGTTCAAACCGTACTGCGAGGATTTGCGGTTTCTTTCCCGCACCTCCGGAATTAATTCTGGTGCGGAATTCTACCCACAGTGCACGCGCTTCCATACAATTCCGTATGTTAAAAATTTGTGGTAAAAAATGATGCGGTGAAAAACCGCAGTGCGCGCGGGCCCTTACTCCTTAAGAAGAAGCTTAAGAGATTGTTGTTTTTTTGTTTCTTCGAACTGTCTGGTGCCTCACATAAGTTTTTAATTATTACGTTTTAGCCCGTTTATTGATGAAGGCTTCTAATAACCTTTAGAAGATGAACAATTGATATACAGAATCGGAAAATACGCTAAGTAAGCAGGAAGTAATGAGGCAGACGTAGGTGAATTGAGTGACTCGACGCGGCCACAGTATAAATATAAGAGACAGTACAGAAACTACCTACAAACGCTCGTAACGGCAAACTCAACAAACATGCGCATTGATAAGAGGTTTTAAAAGGTACTCTATGTGACAGCACCGCGACAATTTGCTTAAGGGTCTCACCGATGCGCATGTTTGTGCGAGTGTGCCGGTATGAGCGTTTGTAGATAGTTTCCGTACTCTCTTATATTTATACTGTGACGCGGCTGCGCAGGGTATGGGGGGGGGGGGGAATTTCATTGTGACTAATATATGTACATATAAATAAGTGGAAATTAAGCATATCAGTACTTTTTTCTCCTTTGTTCGCCAACCGATTTTGTTATTGTTTTTTGTTTTATAACTATTTCCCAACTTTAGTGTTGTCAATATAAAAAATTGAAATAATTTATTAATGGTAATCAATCAATTCAAGCGTTTATATGAAAGTCTCAATTTGTTATGTTTTATGATCCTTACATCTACAATTTATTTTTTACCACTAAGGAAAAGAAATATAGATAATAACACCTGGCATATGCGAACAAACGAAAAAACTTTGTGCCATTTATAATCGATTTTCGACCACTGGACGACTGCTGTAATCTGTATTTGCCCATGTTTAGCTATTTTTGCTGTTGGTTTGCTTTTGCGAAATACATAATTAGAGAACGGCTCTCCTCAAATGCTGATATTTCGGTTCAAATTAAACTATGAGGCGCGTGTACCAGCAGACTTGTGAGACAATTTTAAACATAAGACCATGACGACTTCTAACTTAAAAATAATCATAAAATAGCTTTCAGCTAAATGTTATATAAGAAGACATAGTGATTACGGTTATCATATTGTATTTCATTGAAATATACAGATATTGTTATATTTATTTCTTATTTTTATATATGTTATATGGTTTTATCTACACATAAATACAACGGTCAGTGAAATTTACAGATTCTTCCCGTATATATATCTATATCTATTATTTGGTGTTCGTCTTACAGTGATTTAAATTAAAACTAAAATATCTATAACTATTGGTGGTATCCCATACAATCTTATATCTATTTAAATGGATATTACATACCATCTTTGTATTTATACTTTCTTTATATCTATTTTCATTATTTTAGTGTATGCATCACGTTATTATGTAATATGACAACTTTAAAAATAAAAATATAATAATCATCTATATAAGGACTTTTATATATCTTTGATTTACTCGTATATATATTATAATTTGATATATTTTTATCAAACAGTTTTATTTCAAATGAAGTTAAATGCAATAAATAAAACGCCATTTATTGAGAGATGCTATCCAAATTAGTAGAACACAACTTTTAAAAAAAATCTTTTATGAGGCCAAAGTGCTATCAAACGAGTAGAAAGTTGTGTAAGTTAGAAGTGCAACTGCACTCGGCTGCACAGGGTCATCTCATTCCTGGCGCGGTTTACAAAAAAGGAAAAAAAGAACAATTTATCCAATGCAACCACCCAATTTAACTGTACACTTGAACTGCTTTCAAATGAACTTTCAAACGAATGTTTGAGCGTTGAACTTTTATACCAATTAAAAAGTAATGTAAAACGAATGATAGATGATAGTTATAAAGTGTTTTTACATATGAAATTGCCGTTTCACAAAATTGAGGAAATTTCCAATTCAAGAAACTAGTAATTTATAACAAGATAAATATTTTTTCTAAAGACGTTGCAATGGAGTCGATTCGTTTTGTTTTTGTTTTTTTTTTTAAGTTAAAACATTTATGCAAATTAAATTTGTGTACTTTACCAATACGACTTTACGATGAATGTATCTCAAATGATATGTAATTCATCAACGATACGAAATTAAACGTTGGCAATAAGTGAAAAATATCTTAAAATTATTTTTGATGTCACCAATAAAAGTCAGAAGTACCTAAATATTAGGTTTGATAATAATGGATTTATGGCAATAGTGAAATTAGCACCGTTTCAAAATACACGTGAGCTACCATTATAGCCCTAGAATTAATGCTGATACTATGTATATTGACGAAAATCGGTTAAATATATAGTATTTCTTAGAAAACGACAATTTCATATATAAACGTTGGATTTTAGTATATTAACAGATATCTAAGACCTTATAAATATATATTCTCGTATAAAATATCGCTATTAAGTATTATACTGTATGTAGATGCTATTTCTAAATATTACACATATATTATAAACAATGAAGTGTTAAATAGCATTATTATATCCTAATCAGATAAAACATCATTTAATTAAAAAAATCTATATCACAAAGACATAAAAATATATAGAATAGACAATAAAAAATCTCATATTTCAATTGAATTTAAGAAGCTCCACTTGATTAATAAGCTTAGTGACTTTAAACTGAACAACCAAAAAAGGATGCATAGTTCAATTTCAGTCGTTTCATAGGTCTGAGATTTATAATATCTTAGGAAATTTCTCGGTATGTTCTTCGCAATTTTGACATTTCAATGAGCGTGGATTGCTTTCTGAGATTACGTGTTTTAGGTGTCTCTGACCTTTCATAAATGCTATTAAAAGAAGTGAAATTAGCATAGTAACAACTCAGTTTTTATACAATTTACGGATGTACATGAAGACTGTATTTTACGCTATCATCTTGTGTATTAAATATTATACGTTATAGTTCTAATTCGTATGAGAGTTTTTTTTTTTGTGGTTTTGTTTTTATTGTAAACGACATCAAAATATGAACTGTACACTATTTTATTTATCTTATTTATTATACTTTTACCTGCTATTAACTTGTATTAATTAGCTATCGGTATGGAATCCTTATGGAAGTTGTAACATAAATATTATTATTTTTAAGATTTATGATTCCACAGTATGATGCTAAGGTGATAATATAAATATGAATTAACTGCTAGATTTACAATGTAATAGTTTACACATATTTTCTTATAACAATAATTAGGTACAATAGCGCACACCATTAATGGAGGAAAATATTCCAATGACTATTATTATTTATTATTACACCAATTACATTTTCTAAGCTTCATTACAGAGAGGTTTCGTTAATTACTTTATCGCATGTCAGGTTTTTATGCATACCGACATCAGAAGAGTGAAATGTGTATGTACATATATATGTGAAGATTCATTTGGGAAACGGTCTAAAGGGACTTAAATAAGCTGCTAAATTATTGTGATATTTAGTTATCATTTAATGTTTATACAATTTGGCACTGTGTTATGTTGTCTTTAAAAGTAGACTTTTTGGATAATATAGTTTTTTTACACAATACTATGCCAATTATAAATACTTTACAAATACAATCGATTAAAACTATCTTACAATAGGAAATATATCAGATGTATCATCGAATATACTTAATTACAGAATACTACAAATATATATATACCAGTTCACAAAGTCTTAAATATAAATAGCCTAGAATACTGTCGTTATAAGACATTATAATATATTAATTTTTTTATATTAATGTTATACCCTAACACTCACCTACTGTATTAAACACATACTTTATACCGTCGTTGCGGGCAAATCATCTTCGACCACGCAGTTCACTTCGCTTACTTTTAACTGAGTTTTAAATTCCTAACGCGAATTACTTGAACCTTTCTCTTTACTTTTACGACACAGCAATATATTATATTATTATAGATTATATGCACTACTAATCGAAACAGAATTTACTATTAAAAAGAAACAAAGATTAACCAACGTCATGAATATATTATATTCAGGCTGAAAACTGTTATAACATGCAAATAATAAAATTCAATTTTATGTTTGTAATATCAAAATAACAGCTTTTGATTAAATGTATATTAAAGTAGTTACTTATGACAAAAAAATGTTTTTTTCCATCTA
The DNA here is from genome assembly GCA_015888305.1 of Antheraea pernyi. Classification (NCBI taxonomy): domain Eukaryota; kingdom Metazoa; phylum Arthropoda; class Insecta; order Lepidoptera; family Saturniidae; genus Antheraea; species Antheraea pernyi. The sequence goes on from MU158704.1 coordinate 223,768, forward strand.
TCTGTCTGTTTGATTTGACGTATTTCCGAAACTGTCGGACCGATTTTAATGGAACTTTCACGGGCAGATAGCTGATGTTAGAAGAAGTAACTTAAACTACTTCTACTAGTGATGATACAAACACAGATGAAGTCGCGGCCGGCTACTAGGGTATTATAATTTCTGTGAGAATTTGCTTTTTGCTTACGATAGATATAAGAACCCAGGTAGCAGTTGAGATATACAATCATAGTATAATAAAATATATGGATATGGATAGGTCGACTAGATTATACTTGCAATATTTACATCGCATGCCATTTTCATCGGCTCGATTATATATAATAACGGACTCCCCGACGGCCAACGATATTAATATAATAAGTGCTATCTAGATTGAACGTTAGGAATAATGAATATTCCTTTCGGACGCGGTTACGGAAACAAGTAATATTAATTTTGAATAATACTTTGTTGGGAACTTACTAAACTTTTTTTTATCTCCACACGATATAAATAATATTTTACACGATTCAGTCTGTGAAGTAAGAGATCGATACCCTTTAAAATGAAACTACGTGGATACGTGGTGCTTCTAGGTGCTGCATGACTTTGGTTTTATTTCGTTTCTCTAAAAATTATTATTATATATATATATAT